>JAABUG020127621.1:0-21556 GCA_011319215.2 Scortechinia acanthostroma
ATTTCTCTTTTGTTTTCTTTTTGTTTACCCCTCACTCCCTTCTATATCTTTGCTTCAACCTTTTGCTCTTTTCCCTGTCACATACCGTGCTCAACCAGTTCCTTTGCCGTCAATCCTGCCTCCAGTCGCGACTTCCTTGGATGGATGGACTGTAATCGATTACGGCTCATGTGATCCCGATGTTGGCCCTCGAAACAGCACAAACAAGCTTCGACTTGTTTCACTTTGTCAACTTAGTCCTGTAGTGCAATGCAGTCATGCTTCTGACTGATCTTCCAGTGGAGATTTTGCACTCCATCTTGACGTGTTTATGATCCCATTGCTGTGAACCGCCCCAGCCAGACACATTCGGCACTCCCATACCTATCTGGAAGCCATATACGCGGAACAGGAAGCCAGATCGCTACGGGTTGGCCTCTCTGTGTCTCGTCTGCAAGCGCTTACGGCCTACTGCTCAAGGCATCTTATTTCATGAATACCGTGAGAGTGTCAAATTCGAGCGCAGTGCAGTATCTACTTCAGGAGGACGGCTCCTTACTCTCATCACTACCGTCACGCAGCGTGTAGACCTGGCCAAACAGGTCAAACGAATCCATGTATCCTCTGCCATGTTGCAGTCTAAGGACGATGACGACGTGTGGAGGATACTTGAACAAGCCGCTCAGAGAACCGGCGTCACCTTGCCAGCGGCCTGGAAACCACAGCCATTCGGGAGACAGCTCAATGCGGAAGATGTTACCGTTGATGATAACGCGAAGGACACTTACTTCGTAGCGAAACAACAGGAGCGGCTTGATACTACGCTGGTCGCCATGCTACTAGTTCTCCTTCCAAGGCTGGAACACCTCTGCCTAGAAACCTACACCCTCTCCTCAGGAGATGATTTTGTATCATCTATGCAGGCACTCGGAGTAACAGATTTACAACTTCGAAGTGCTATTCTCGCTTTCACCTCGCCAACATGGACCTCCTCCTTTAATCTCGCGGGCAATCTCGAAATACTCCGTCTTCACAGTTACAAAAGCACAGGCCTACGTCTTCCACCGTTTACTCTGCCGAATGCGAAGGATCTTCGTCTCACAAGGTGTAGACTCAACGGGAATAGTCTTGCAATAATGCTATCCGCCTGCACCGGTCTGAAAGCCTTCGTCTACGAAGCCGATTGGCCACACCCGCGGGAGGGTAGGCGGGCCAAACGCGGAGAAGACCACTTTCAGCCCTCTGACGCGGTGACCCATCTCCTTCGACACTGCGACACGCTGCAGTTTTTGCATCTTGATCTCCGGCGTCGAGGACGTCTCCGCAACAGTTATGGAGAAGACATCAAACCCCTCCCCAGCTTGGAACAATTCACCGCGCTCGAGCATCTGTTTCTGCACACGAGTCAGTTGTGGGGTGCTTGGTCGATACAACCACGCGATCAGGCGGGCCTGGATATCCCGGAAGAGGAGTGCTTGACTTGTATCCTGCCCCGGGGGATTGTCTCAGTTCATGTGACAGATACGGATGGGAAATCCCCTGTTCAAGCCCGGGGGGTTGCGCAATCTTGCCTTTGCGGTCGGGCGGGGGAGGTTCCCTAGACTGAAGAGGGTGATATGTGATGCGAAGTCGGAGTTTCTGAGGGACAAGATGATTATATTCGCGATTTTCGGGGTGGATTTCGGGTACAAAAAGTGGCCTATTGAGGAGCCGGATTGCTGATCGCGTACGTTGTGTATCAGCTGCCTGACTCAGACGACGATTATGATGATCTTTGACGCTGATATGTGCGCATAGCGACGGGTTAATTACACTAGGATTAATGCTATTCTATGTCTATAAGGACATCTATTTACTCTTCTTCTCCCTGTGGCTCCTTTTTCAGGATACTCTTGACCAGGTAAATCACACTCACGGCCACCCCTAGCCCTCCCAGTCCGATCCCCATGTACAACGCGCCGCGATATCCCAGCAACCTATCATGGAACGTCTTTCCGCCATGGTTGACATGTACCTCCACCGTCCCGGCGAACCCCAGTCCCAGCGAGATACTGTAGTTCACCACCGTCGTGACCAACGAAGCCGCAATACCCTGATGCCGGCGCTCCACCGCATTCGACAGCAGCACCGTGCTCGCAGGAAACGACATATCCATTCCCCACGGCATAACCACCAACGAAACAAAAATCAACCCCCAATACGTCTGATCCACCGGCGCTATCGCCACAAAGATAATCCCCAGCGTGAACGCCACCATCGCAAACAACATGATCCACCCCGGCCGGATCCGACTCATCAAATACCCCGTCGTGAACGAGGCCAGCAGTCCCGACACCCCCGGCGGCACGAACTGCGCCGCAGCAAGCAACGGCGTCGCGCCGCGCACATGCTCCAGGAATAACCAGAGGTAGTACGTCCAGATGCCGAAACTGGCCCAGCCGCAGGCAACACAGCCCAGCACGAAGCAGACGTCTAGCGTCAGCGCATGGAACGGGATGAGCGGTTTGTTCGCGACGCGCAGCTCCCACATGAAGAAACCCCCCAAAAGAAGCATCCCGATGATCAGCAGCACGTACACGTACGCCGTCGGCCAGCCGACGATGGGCGCCTGGTTCCACGCCACGTTGACGAGGATCAGGCCCGCGACGCCGAGACATGCACCCGCGACGTCTAGCTCCTGCATCCAGTCGCGCAGGGTCATGCTGTGCTTCGGCTTCTCGCGCTCGTGGTGGATGCGCGGGATGACCGCCCACCCCAGCGCGGCCAGCACCAAGCAGACGATGGCGTTCGCCCAGAACGTCCACGGCCACCAGGCCAGCTGGCTGAAGAGCGCAGCGAAGATAGCCCCGATGATAGCGCCGTTGGGGGCGGTGGCGCCGAAGATCGCAAAGATCATGTCTTTCTTGGGGCTGGGGCGGTAGGTCGCGCCCAGGATGGCCAGGCCGTTGGGGAGGAGCATCGCCGGCCCAAGACCCTGCGCGGTGCGCGCGAAGATGAACAGCACGTAGTTGCTATACACACTAAGGCCGGCGACCATGGACCAAATGGCGAACCAGACGAAGCCGATGACGAACATGGTGTGGTAGCCAAAGCAGTCGCCGCAGCGGCCGAAGAAGAGGATGAAGGTGCCGACTGTCAGGGAGTAGCCCGCGATGAACCAGCTGAGGATGCCATTGTCGGTTATGTGGAAGGAGTCCCCGATGATGGTCAGCGGGGCCAGAAGGCTACCCAGCCCGGCCTGGGTCATGAATTGGGCCATGCATATCACGAAGATGAAGACCGTCTCCCGTACTGGGGAGAGGCTTTTGGCGATGGACCAGCCTGATTGTGTTTGTTGGAGATCTAGGCCGCCCTCCACCTGGTCCTCCACCTCGGTGTCGCTCATTTTAGTTGTTGGGTTGGATGAGTTGATTCATTGATGATAGAATGGAGAAGGGGGCTTCATCTTATCTGATAAAAATTTGCTGGATGCAATCTTGATTTAGTCAGATGCGGAAAAGATGATGTGAATAGATAAGCAGTGGAGATTATATCCGTATTTCCGTGATGATGAACAGATCCACATTATTAATATCTTCGGCGAATTTCCGCGATGGCATCTTGTATCCCTATCCACCTTACATGGAGTACGTATTTAGACTAGATGAGGTTGTCTCTATGACGATGATATCCGGCTAAAACATAAGTAACGCCGCACGATCCGCACGGTCCGCACTATGGATTCAAAATGACTGGATTTAAGCTATCTCAAAGTCTAGGCTCTAGAGCCAGTGATGGAAAGAGCGCCAACTGGTCTCCTTAATGTTGAGACTACTGCTCAATCTTCTCCATCTTCTCCTTGGCCAGCCGAATCACCCCCTCTGTCTCCTCATTGACTTGGATTTCGTTCATCTCCCCAAACCGCCGCTTCCAAAACTGCCACCGCTCCATGCACAACTGTCCCTGTCCGCTATACAGTGTCCCAGGCTTCATCATGCGCTCCTTCTGCTCGTCTTGCGCCGCATTTTCCAGCTGACTGAACAGTGTCTCTCCACCGTACATCATCCACATCGCTGCTGCGGCAACTTCACCGTCGAGTTCCCTCTCCGATAGCTTCTCTTCCAGTCCCGACCGCAGACACCAGACGGCAAACAGAGAAAGTGATGGGTCGCATTTCCGCATCAGACGCGCGGCGAAGGCTTGTAAGTTGATCCATTCGGAGATTTCTTGGTCGTTCGTTTTTGTATACGTGGGTGCTTCGGCGGTTAGTAGCGTAGCACTATCATCGGAGCGGTACGTACGATTCCAGGCTTCTCTCAGACTAGGTCCGAGGATGGGCAGGTCTTTCCATAGGCGAGTTTCGGACTGCATTGTCAGTATATCTTGCTTCAGAAAGGGTGAGACACTTACACTCCAGATTGACACCGTTGTTGGCGGTAATTCGGTCAGAGCATGGATCATGTCGACCAGTCGGTCTTGCGAGGGGTGATGGTGAGGAATCTGTTCGGCGATTTCGATGATAGCTCCCCATGTGGACCAGAGGAAATTCTCCAGTTCAGAATTCTCTTCTTGTGTTGAGCCTGCCTTTGGTGTCAAGGCATGGATAGCTTGAGCTGCCTCGTTGGGAGGGGTTGTGCTAGAGGGCTGAAGATAGTCATTGAGGATGTTGAAGATATCCTGCTCAGTGGAATTGGGTTCAGCTCGAGACTCAAGAGAAAGAGACGCCATGATGATACTGTATAAATTGATTTGATTCTAGGAAGAAGTGCTGGTGAAGCCAGATAGATAAATACTAGAAATGAACAATAGTGGCGGGGTAATCAACAGCAGCAAGTAATCCACCAAGCACAATGCGCGGTTCAGCCACGAGTGTCCATCTTTCCTTCTTTTGTGACTGCCGCCGACAATGTCCGACGGCCTTTCTGATTCTTTCCTGCTGCCTGTATCATATCATGCACCTCTCTAGAGAGGTATTATTGTATCATCATGTACTCCAACTATCTGAGCGATAACATATGGCAATGACGAAATCTCCCCGCACCGCATCGTCCACCCCGCACCAACCTCTCCTTCAACCTTAACAAACACACACTCATTGAACACCAATTACCAAGGTAGATACCCAAAATGTCCGAAACTCCAGTGGTCACCCTCCTCAAATCCCTCATCCAAGTCCCCAGCACCAGCGAACACGAACAAGACATCGCCCTCTGGCTCGACAACCACCTGTCCGCCCTCGGCTACACCGTCGAACGCCTCCCCATCGCCCCGGGCTCGACCCGCGAAAATATCTACGCGTACCTAGGCTCCACGCGCAGGGTGCGAGCCTGTCTCTCCGCGCACATGGACACCGTCCCGCCTCATATCCCGCTGCGCGTTGAAGGCTCGACCATCTACGGCCGCGGCGCCTGCGACGATAAGGGTCCGATGGCTGCGCAGATCTGTGCGCTTGAGGAGCTGCGTGCGGAGGGGGCGGTCAAGGAGGGCGATGTTGGGTTGTTGTTTGTTGTGGGCGAGGAGAAGGGAGGGCCTGGGATGATTGCGGCGAATGAGCACGATTTGAAGTTCGAGGGGGTGGTGTTTGCGGAGCCGACCGAGGGGAAATTGGTTGTTGGGCATAAGGGGCATTTGGTGTTTGAGTTGGTTGGCCAGGGGAAGACTTGGTAGGTTCCTTTGATATATACCTACTAGGCTAATGTGTTCAGTCATTCGGGATACCCCCATCACGGCATCAACGCCAATACCGCCCTGGTCGAAGTGCTGAATGAGTTCTTGTGTACGAAATTCCCCGAGTCGTCGTTACTGGGTCCGTCGACGTTCAACATCGGCAAGATTGAAGGAGGCGTGAGCTATAACATCGTCCCGGCTTCCAGCACGGCACTATGCGCCGTCCGTGTGGCGACTGATATGGCCGAGTGCAAGAGGATTGTGTCAGAAGTTGTTGCAAAGCATCCACACGTCAGACTGGAATTCAAGTTCGATTATCCCGAGACGTTGCTCGATCATGATGTCGAAGGTTGTCAACCCTACCGTTCTCTGAATCCTGCTGACGGTTACCAGGGTTCGAAACAGCACCAGTGTCGTATGGAACAGATGTCCCTCGATTCAAGGGAGATCATAAAAAGTACCTATACGGCCCTGGGTCGATCCTCGTGGCCCATGGAGAGAACGAGCAGATTGAAATTGAGGAGCTCTTGGAGGGTGTCAGGGCTTACAAAAAGTTGACCACTCACTTATTGAAGGCTTGATCGAGTCGTAATTATTGCATATTTCCCTTGCTCACAGTACTATCGTCGACGCGCCTGACTGTCGTCCTGTGGCCTGGTTATCGCCGTTACTCTACTGAAAGTTAGGCCTCTCCGCCGAAAGCCGAACGCTACCCATGGAAATATATATCAATTTCTGGTGATGCCAAAAGACTACGATCCCAACGCAACACCAGGAAGATTTCGTACAACAGAATCCATCATGCTATGATTTCATAGCCGACGAAGCCCAGTTTTCCACCGGACAGAAATACCTGGAATACTCGCCTAATACGAGCGTGGTGACCAAATATTGAATGGAACTTGCTTCTGTAGTATAAAAGAAACGCAAAATCAAAAATCCGGTGCTGTGGTCTAGTGGTAGGACGTCACGTTGTGGCCGTGCCAGCCCCGGTTCGATTCCGGGCAGCGCCAAGTCTTTACATTTCTTTTTGTTTTTTGAAGTGACGATCCATCGAAGTGGACATTTTGATCCGTGTTCCCAGTGTATTCGTTGTCCAGGAGTCACTTTGAGCAGCACAAATCTTGTCATATGCCCCGGCCCCGTATTGTCTTATGCGCAAACGGTTCCTGATTGGATCGTCACGTCAGGTTCTTCACTTGACGGTGACATAGCGGGAGGAAGGCCGAGTCTGTAAGCGACATAATGGACCGATATTCTATCCCAGTCCTTGGTACATTGCATGTGGAGAGAAGGCCACTCGCCATTCATTAAGCTATAGTATTAGACGTGCTATGTATAGTCCGTTATCACGCAACGTTCTCAGAGATATACCATTAGGAATCCAGTCCCGAGCACAATAGACAGAGTCAGGATGGCCTCCCATCCAGGTCTGTGGTTCACATTTGCAGCACCCGGGACAGCTCCTCCCATGACTCCATTGACCGAGACACCGCCACCGTTGCTTCCACTGCCACCGTTGCCATCACCCCCTGACACAGATGTCCCTGTAACAGTCGGATCGCTGTCCGTCACCGCATCCGTCGGCGTCCGTGGATTTGTCGCACTAGCAGGCGTATAGTAGCTCATCGTAGCCGAGAGACGCGTAAACGAGGACGAAGCGTCCGACGCGTCGGTGGCATGCACCGAAACGATCGTAGACGTAGTGGTAACAGTCGACGTGCGAATCGAAGCCGTCGAAGGGGCATAGTACGTGTAGAACGTCACCCAGTACGTCCTATCTCATCAGTCTCTCCATATTTCTACTCACAAGGGGCTCAGCCTTACCAGGTCACCGTCCAGGAATACCACGTCCACTCCACATTCGTATACGTCGTGCGTTGCGTCGTGGTATAGTAATTCTGCGTCTGTGTCTGCGTGTACGTATCCGTCGTCCGCTGGGTATAATAATCCACCGCATGCCCTTGCCGACAATCCCCATTCGGACAACAGGTCACTTTCCCATTGACGGTCATGCACTGCTCCCCGGCCGGACAGTACCCGTATGAGCCGCAGCAGTCCCCGCCAGCGGGCATGCACCCTGTCCCGCAGCAGTGGTTGCCAGCGTTGCAGAAGTAGCTGCCGCAGCAGACGTCGCTGAGGGACCAGACGCAGAGGCCATTTTCGCAGCAGATGTTAGTGGAGCAGGTTGATGGGCAGGTCCAGCGTTTGGCGAATGGGTCGGAGACGAGGTCTGTTGTGGGTTCCGAGGGGAGGGTGTTGTTGGGTTGGAGGAGGGGGAGGACGGGGTTATAGGCTACGGCCCCAGAGATGAACAGGAGTATGGTCAATGGCCGCATTTTGGCTGCAGATTTGTCTTTTGCAGAGAAGAACAATATCTCTGTGGAACCTGAAAAGGGTGAGAGAGGAGCAGGGGCATGTTTATAGGCCGCTTGAGCCTCAGGGAGCTAGTTTGCGCCATGCTGATTGCTGTCAGACACTCAGCCTTTTGGGATGTCAACATTGGACAGATTGACAGATTGATTGGCTCTACAGATTAGCTAGACGGACACTACCTTAAGCGGATACGAGACCCTACATATCCAAGTGGCACAAGGATGTTGTTGGACCAATGGTGGTTCGCAGTAGATCGTATTTAAGGTGCACTAGACGGTGGAGATAGAGATCGGCAGCGTGTAAGTCAGTTGGGTAGACAATACTAGATGTCGGAAATAGTATCATAAAATGCCGAGAGCAATTCGCTTAAGACGATAGCATCTCGTAGCCTATATACTCCGTACTCTGTTTAGAGTTAGACTTCTCCTGTGGTGGAAGTTCGGCTTAAAATTAGGGTTGCTGATCGAGACTTGGCAGTTTTTCGGGCATTTTTCTGCATGCCGAGACTGACAATGGTTGGCATATTCTCGATGCAATCTACAAAGCATCACCATCAACAATACTATTTACTATCCTAACTTACTACAGCAATGATATAATCGGCTAGAACACCGGCTAAAACCATGAGTGTTGCATCAGTGGACAGTGGCTATTCGATGTCGCATTTGGCCGCAGCTCCACAGTCGCTGTATGACGACACCACTCAGGCCACCAGTATAACTCATAATCATACAACGCAATAAGCTCTGGATGGCTATATTAATTAATTCATGCCCGACTAATTGTCTAACTGTTGTACATGATACGATAAAATGTACAGTCCGCCTTCACCAGCCATCTCCCCGCGCACCTCAGTCCCATCAACCCCAGCCCCCAGTACGACTCGCGATCCCAATTCCCTCGATGTCTGGATTCTAGGAAGTGGATTGGCCGCTATGACAGCGGCCGTATACCTCATCAGAGAGGCCAATGTGCCTCCGTCGAGAATCCACATCCGCGAAGCAGCGAGCCAAGCAGGCGCGGGATCGGTCGGGAAAGGGGATGCAGAGTCGGGCTACTACTACCGCGCGGGATGTATCCCTCCGGTCTGCGGGCCTCAAATGGAGGAAGTACTCACGCTGGTGCCGTCGGAGAGGCCCGGGAAAAGTGTCTGGGACGATATCCAGGAGTACTTTGAAGAGCATGTACCGAAGGAGGCGTCACGGACGAGGTTCCTGGCTCGGCGGAAGAATGGATTGGAGCGGATTGATGGGAGGAAACTCCATCTGGGGATCAAGGATAGGATGGATCTGTTCCGGCTGTCGTCCAAGACGGAGAGTGCGCTGGGCCGGTCCCGCATTCGAGAGCACTTCTCCGAGGGGTTCTTCAGGACGAACTACTGGCTGGTGCTGGCGACGATGTATGTTCTTGTAGATCCAAAAGACGTCAGAGATATTGACGAAGATAGGTTCGGTTTCCTGCCTTGCCACAGCGCTGTCGAGTTCCGCCGCTTCATCCAGCATTATCCTCATGAGCTCAAGACCCATCATCCTCGTCCCCTGGACCGTGTCCGCTTCAACCTGCATGACTCGGTTGTCGCCCCGATTGCTCGCTTCCTGCAGGCCCAGGGAGTAGATTTTCGCTTCAACACCATCACGACTGATATCATCGTCGAGCCAGCACAGGATCCGATACGCGTGACCGCCCTGCGCACGGTGCACAAAGACGAGCGCGAGGTGACCATTGAGCTTGGTCCGCACGATATAATCATCGTCTCGCTGGGAAACTTCTTGTCCGGTGCTTCTCACGGATCGAACACGGAGCCACCGTCGCTGGAGATGATGGAGATCGAGAAAGATCTCGACGAGAACTGGCTGCTGTGGCTGGAGCTCGCAACCAAGCATCCCAAGTTCGGCAACGCATACAACTTTTGCACGCGCCTGCACGAGTCCCGCGTGGCATACTTTACCGTCACACTCAAGGATCCGTCTGTCTTCGACAAGATGATCGAGATCATCGGCGACGATCCCCAGACGGGCTCTATGGTCACACTGAGAGATAGCAACTGGCTGCTTACGCTGAGTCTGCCCCGGCAGCCGCTGTTCCCCAGTCAACCGGACAGCGTTCGAGTATTCTGGGGCCACGCGCTCAATCCAGAGAACGAAGGCGATTTCGTCAAGAAGCAGATGCTATGCTGCTCAGGCGAGGAGATACTGACAGAGGTTCTGCATCAGCTTGGCCTTCCCGTCGACGAAATTCTGCCTCAGGCTGTCACAGTGCCCTGTGTGATGCCGCGAGGGACCTCTACCTTGCTTCCCAGGAGTAACGGGGATCGGCCCCAGGTGGTTCCTCCGGGAATGACCAATATGGGCCTCATCGGGCAGTTTGTGGAGATCCCCGAGCAGATGACCACCGTCGACTATTTTGCGCGAGGATCGCAGATGGCGGTGCACCAGCTGATGGGGTTGGATCCGCTGGAGGAGTCGAAGAAGCCGAAGAAGGGATATGCAGATAAGATGTTTGGGTTTCTGAAGGGCTGGTAGATTTCCGTGTGTATACTGTAGTATAATGCATAGATCTGAGATATCCCGTATATGCATGAGACATCTGAATCTCCTGATGTAGATATTATTGCTTGTGATTGGTCTCCGGTTAACTGCGGTGCGGATGTCAGATGCCTCGGTCCATCGTGATACTTAACTTCGTCGTCCCCGCATTCGAGAGCTACTTTTAGATTTCCCCAGATTTACACCACGATTGATAGAATGGATCCAGCAACTTCATCACAGCCTGCCACTGCGGATCGGGGTTCCTTCACCATCCCCGAGCCGCTGCAAAACACATATACAACCGATGGGAATCTCCATCGGCTGCTTTCATGTGAGTTGCAAGCAGATGCAATTCTAAAGACCAACACTAAGTTGACGTTCAGGGTACCTCCCATCATCAACTTACCAATCCATCCAGCCCAGCCTCATCCAGCTCGGCGAAGAAGCCATCTCGCCTCAGATCCGCGAATGGAGCGCCGACGCCGAGCGCCACCAGCCCTACGTCAAGGGATATAACGTCTGGGGCCAGCGATACGACTATGACCGATTGATCACCAGCGAGGGCTGGAAGCAGCTGAGCCGATGGGGTGCTCGACATGGGTATCCTTCTGTTCAATCCATCATGTCATGTCAGAACTGATTATGTAGTGTGGTGGCATTAGGCTACGACCGTAGCTACGGCGCATCCCGCCGTCTCGTCCAATACACCGTCAATTACCTGTACGGCCCTTCGTCAGGGCTGACGTCCTGCCCCGTGGCCATGACCGACGGCGCGGCGCTGGTCCTCTCCCAGCAACTGCAACAGCAACAGCAATCCTACCCAGAAAACCATCCTTTTCGCATTGTTTTCAACCATCTCACCTCCCGGAATGAGGACTTCTGGACCTCGGGCCAATGGATGACCGAACGCGCCGGCGGCAGCGACGTCCAGAACACCGAGACATGGGCTACCTATGACCCCTCCTCCTCGGAGAGTAACAGCCTAGGTGAAGGCTCCTACTCAATCAACGGCTTCAAATTCTTCTCCTCAGCAACAGACGCAACCGTAACCCTCCTCCTCGCCAAAACCCTCCCCTCGGAAAAACTAAGCCTCTTCCTCGCGCCCCTGAGACGCACCCACCCAGACGGCCGCGAAATAACAAACGGCGTGCGCATCCACCGCCTAAAAACCAAGCTCGGGACTAAGGAACTCCCCACCGCAGAACTAGAACTACAGAATATGCGCGCGCACCTGGTCGGCCAGGCTGACAAGGGGGTGAGCACCATCGCGCCTTTGCTGAATGTTACACGCACGCATACGTTCATTGGGAGTCTGGGGGCTTGGCGGAGGGCGCTTAGTATCGCAAGGGCGTTCTCGCGCGCGCGGACTACAGTCGGCGAGCCGTTGTGGTTGATTCCGATGCATTTGCGGTTATTGGCGGAGGTGGAGGTGAGGCAGCTTGCTGCGATGCAGTTGGGGTTTTTCACCGTTGGGGTTATGGGTGTTGTTGAGAATGAGGATCCCGGGGTGGTGGCTGCGCATGTGCCTAGGGGCGCTGAAGCGACGGTTGTCTTCCGGGCGTTGACGGCTGTGTCCAAGGCGGTGATTAGCAAGATGGCGATCCTTGGGATCCAGGAGTGTCAGGAGGCGATGGGGGGCGTGGGGTATATGGATGAGGCTGACGAGCCCGAGTTCAATGTGAGCCGGTTGCTGAGGAATACCGCGGTGAATAGTATCTGGGAGGGGACGACGAATGTGCTGGCGAGCGAGATGGTGAGGTTTTTGCTGGCTAGGGATCATTTTGCGGTGTTTGCGCTGTGGGTTGAGCGGGTGTTGGGTATGATACAAGCAAACAAACTGGCGGAGGGGCTGAAACAAGCCTGGACGGCGTTCAAGGGCAAGATGACACGAAATGTTGCGGAGGTACTGGCGGATGGGCGCAGAGTCATGTTTACTCTGGCGTGGATTCTGATGGGGGCGTTGCTGGCCTTGGATGCTGAGCGAGATGGAGATGCGGTGGCGGCGGAGGTTGCTCGTCGGTGGATTCTCGCTGGCGAGGGAGGAGTAGGAGACACGGTCTACAGGGACATTGTGAAGCCGTACGGACCAGACGGGGATGAGAAAGATCATGCCAGCTGGGACTGCCGGATTGTCTGGGGAGAGGAATTGCCCGAGATACAGGTGGCCGGCCATCGTTCTCTGAAGAATAAGCTGTAGCATATTCCATATATCATATCATATTAGGACCATGTTAAATATCAACATATCATATACAGTAGTGTTATATATCCAACAACCACGACCCGCTCCAATCAAACCCCGACCCCTCCCAGTTCTGGTCCAAGATATCCATATACCCATCAAACGGCATCACGTCACGCTTCTCCATTTCCGTTTCCGTCTCCAGACTCACCACCTGACTAGAAACTACCCTCTCCTGTATAACCCCCCACTGCCGACAAAACCGCCTATCAATCCCATTAAAGAAATCCACCAACCCAGGCCCCAGACTCGGCACACCACCTTCAAACAACGGCTGCCGCCTTACCTGCTCCGTCAACCTATCCAGCGCGCGGATCGGCCCCACCGCCGAGCGCCAGCGCTTCGACAGCGTCTGCAGACACAGCTTGATAGTAGCCAACTCGTGCTCGGCCGTTGCCTTGAGCGGCTCGTATCGATACGCCGAGAGCAGCGATAGCCCGGCGCTGAGGCCGTACAGCGCGAAGATCGGGCCGAGATACTGCAACTGGTCTTTCTCGTGGAAGGTCTCGAAGATACCCGCTATGTAGGACGCGGCGACCAGCGACGCGGCTGAGGGCACGCTGTTGGGTGTGGGCGAGCGGTGCAGGATGATTAGGATGGCGAGGTAGATGACCAGCAGCTGGTTGACCTCGAAGTCGTGCGTGGAGGATACGGAGGCAGATGCTGCGGAGCGCAGCGAAGGGAGGGACTGGTTGATCCAGCGGTAGAGGGCATTTTCGAGCTGGCTGCGGCGGTGCAGGGACATGGTTTTGCGGAGACAGCCTTCGACTGTGTCGCCTAGCAGCAGGCAGATGGTCGTGTAGGCGACGAAGAGCTGGGACTTGTCGGTTTGGATGTCGAAGTCGTCAGCGCTCGGCGGGAGGACGTCGCTGTCGTTGAGATTGATGGTCCGGGGGCGGCCGGTGCCGGCGGATATGATATTATCGCGGACCTAGCGGTCAGCGCATGCCCTAGTTTACGAAAGACATACATACAACTAAAGCCCACCAGAGCCTCCTCCGCAACCCCCGGTCCTTTGCATTGGCGGCTGGCTCCTTGTGCAATCCGATCTGAAAAGCCATAGCGCCGGCCGTGCGAATCCAGAACCCGCTCGTATCAGTCGAGACCTTTTCCGGCCCGACGGGGTTATACCAATGCAGCAAGCACGCCGACACAATCGAGATAAGCGAATTGTTGCCGCCCCCAAAGAAGTAGAGCAGCTTCGCCTTGCGGTAAAAGTCCTTACTCGATACCTCCTCCGAGGGCGCAGACACCCGACTCCCCGCCAGGAGGACGGCCTGCAACAGCAGCGGCGAGGGAGCCTCCGCGGTCAGCCATTCAGGGTCGATGATCGGCGTCCATGGCGCACAGTACCGCATGAAGCAGTCGATGAGATGCTCCTGGACGGGCTGGGGCGGCAGATCAAACACCCGCTGGTGCTGGAAGAGCTGCATGTCCTCGTGGTTGTCGGTGTCGAGGGCATCCTGGCCGGACTGCACCAGGGTCTCGTCAAAGGGGACGCTCCCGCTAAGATACTCGCTGCGGCCGCTGTAGCTTTTTTCATTGATGGCAGGGGTGGGACTGTATGTGGAGCGGGGGTCCTCCCGGGAGGGGGAGATGCTGTTTGTGATTCTTTTGCGTTTGCGGGTGAATGGGCTGGTGGTGTTAGTAGAGGACGACCTGATAATGGAGAGGCTTACAGGCACTCGGCCTTTGCTTTGATGCAGTTGCTACATGGCTGCGTTTTCTCCAGATCACATTTGACCTATGACTAGGGCTTAGGAGATGCATGACATATTTGGGGCTACTCCGTACCTTTCTCTTGTGGCAGATAATGCATGCTCTGATGACTGCTGGCATATTCCATATCCGGTCTAATCTCCTTTCGTTTCGTTTCAATTATAGTTGATAACAAATGAAACATAGACGAAAATGACGTCCAGATAATCGCCATAACCGCCCATTGCCGAGGAAACTGGTGGGGGGTGACAACCACCAATCAAATTGCAGGATGCATTCATACATATCATGTTGAATAACCGTTAGATATTATTTCTAGTAGATGAAGGATGGTTTGATATATTCTGGAAGTGATTAAGCTTGTTAGCGTCATGGCCTAAATCCTTCAGTGCTGCATATTCCAGTGTATCTCAGACAAGTACGGATATAGTTCTTTTCTGATTCCATATCCACGCTCCTTTCACTCAAGTCGGAGTCTGAAGGGAAGACCGTAAGAGGAGACTCCCATGCGTCACACTGGAGAGACTCTATTTATTATAGTGGTGCTGGACTCTGGGCTCAAGTCCCCGGCCTACTCAAGGTAAGACCATCTCTTCAATGAGCAATTAGTTTACAAAGTTATCCTGCAACATTTACCGCGAATAAGTCCGCCAGATTCGTAAGTATAGATATTATCATATTACCATAGGCTCATGACCGAAACCTCGAGGTGGCGGCAGCACTGGTTGACATGATATCCCTCGACGATATTTGAAGATCTGTGCTCAACGTCCTTGGAGTAATGACTGCAGCCAATGTAACTCAATGCGCGAGTTTTAAAAGGCGGTATATAATGGAAAGGCCATGTGATGTGATGACCATGCTGCAGCCAGCGCTTAGCTGCATCCTGTGCTGCTCTGCAGCAATAGCGCCTGCATCTCGAGAGCTCAAGCCTCTGTCTAGTGTGTAGTCAATATGCTCTTACTCATCCACTGTTCTTTCGCAAGCAGTAATCCTGGTTCATAGTCCAAGGTAGTGAAGTTCTCACGTATTCCAAAGTCAAGGTGTCAATAAATGTCTCTGTAGTCTGTACCAAGGACAAGGCTTAAGGGGCAGGTGCAGCAAAAAAAAGGTGATTTAGCCTCACTAGCGAACCCTGGTCGATGAGTCACACGTGCATTCATGCATCTCTCTTGTCGTAGCTTATGTATGATGTATCCAGGGAAGAGATCATCCTCGAAAAATGCATTAAAAGTTACTCCGTAGAACTGAACTCTCTGTCTCTGGACCGATATCCGAACGGATCTATCTGCCAAGCCACTACGAAAGGGGGATTTGATGGGTCTGGATTCTTGTCTTTGCTTTTTTCTTTTCTTTTCTTTTCTTTTTTTCTGCGGTATCAGAGGAAGAAGTGGGCTTATGCTAGTCTGATGAGTTGTTCCACATCAGAGTTTTGCTACGATAGGGATTTGGCTATGGTTTCATAGTTATGGGGGACCGGATCTTGTTGTAGGCTAAGGCTACATAGGCTTCAGCCTCCAGCTCCAGCAGGCCAGACAACATTTCGATCGTTGCCTGCCATTATCAATCCACAAGATGCCGAGCATTGGCCGACGGGAGCAGATCCAGAATATTAATAGCTTCTTTTCTGCCTTTTTTTCTGGCTTCAGTTCCAGACTGGGCGGGATATCCACCTGTTCCTGGACTATTGGATTTAGACTGAGTTTTTTTGCGCCGTATTTTTCCGGATTTACTCCGTTCTCTAGGCTAATCAAACTAGAATAGGGCTCATTGGCTCGTTTATGCTCATGAGATGTAACCTCATTTCCCGGACTAGCGTCGGACTGTCCGCGGATTGGCCGGGTAAACGATCTGGCTCTGTTAGTCTCTCGTCTCTCGTCTGAACGGTGGAAGATTGCTGTTTACATGTTGTGAGAAGATCACTGGCGTATTTGTACCGCAAGCCAAAGTACTTGATAGTTGATACCTCCTTATTATTGTCTCAGATTCAACAGATTGAGATACGTATCATTCTATCCGTACTAATTCTAGTCTACTGAATCTACTCCGGTGCGCCCGATGGTCCTCGTCTATCCTTAGTCCCTCTCACTAGACATTTACTGGCATAGCGCAAATGAGGCCCAAGAGTCAAATTTCCACCATTCCGCTTGGCGCCATTCAGACGAGGCAAAACCTCTCGCTAAAACACTTGGTCGACTTGGTTCCGGGGCCAAAGCATGAGTAGCATCAACAAGAGCCGCAACATCCAACCAACAGCAATCCACCACAGTCTAGTGCCATGTGGCTTCAGATTTCAGCGGAGTTCAGCCTGCTCAAGGTCAAGGAGGGCATAGCCTCCCTCTTAAGAAGACGAGTTCGCCTTGTCTGGTGCTTTGACTTTTCTCTTTCTGCCGTCTGATTGTCCATCCGTCCGTCGCTCGTTCTGATCGTATAGATCATCCATTCTTTTGCAGATCATATAATACAACAGTCTACCTCATAAGTCTACCTTACAATCGTTACTCAGTTACCTAAAAATGCGTCTCTCAATTGCTTCTATCGTCTCCTGCCTGGCGGCTCTCGCCATGGCCGCTACTTCTCCTGACTACTCCCAGGACCCCTCGGGCAACGCCATCCTCAAGCCCGGTCTGAACGAACAGGTGCCTGCTGGAAAGCCGTACTCAATTGAATGGGATCCCACCACCACGGGACCCGTCTCGCTCATCCTCCTGCGCGGTCCCAGCACCAACGTTCAGCCCATTGACACCCTGGCCGACAGCATCCCCAACTCGGGTAGCTTTTCCTGGACCCCCAGCACCTCCCTCGAGCCCGACACCACCCACTACGGTCTCATGCTAGTTGTCGAGGGCACAGGCCAGTACCAGTACTCGACGCAGTTTGGTATCTCCAACCCGGACTACACTGGCCCGGCTTCCAACTCATCCTCAACTGCCACCGCCAGCGGAACCAAGACCTCTACCACGACAGTGACTTCTAAGGCCTCGACTACTGAGACCACTACGACTACTGCGACTTCTTCTTCGGCCAGTGCCTCCACCACCGCTACCACCACGGAGACGGCCCCGACTACCCTGGTCACCGCGACCAGCGCCTCCGGTGTCCCCACCTCGACTGTTGTCGTGACTGTTCCCAACAGCACTGGCGCCGGCTCGTCGGTTGCCTCTGGCTCTGTCAGCGCCTCCAGCACCCCGACGCCCTCGACGACTCTCTCGAACGGAGGCGACCGCAAGGCGATCAGCCTGGGGGCGGTCGTAGTGGGAGCATTTGCCGTGATGGCTTTCTAGCTTTTGAAGTGATGGACAGCGCGAGTGCTATGTATCTAGCGTAATAGCTAATGACTTTTGAATATATACCCTGACGTGAAATTCACAATACTATGGTCGAGCAGACTTTCATCGTGGGCGGTTGTGACGTCACCTCCAGCAGTTAGATTCTTCATCTCCAATTCTCCGCATTCCATTCTCGTCCTTTGATATATCAATCGGCCGCAATGGCTTCAATCTCATGCCTTCAGACGATGCCACTAACTTGAACAGAGATACATGGAAAATGACCTACAGTATCTCCGCCCAAGAACTGGCGGACATGCTGCCCACCGGCGTCGCCATCCTCAACCACCGCGACGAAGCCATCTTCACCAACCGCAGATTCCGCGACCTCATGACCACCAGCAACCCGCGCTCCTTCGACTGCTGGTCCCAATCGATCCATCCAGAAGACTACGACCGCGTCGCGAGCGCCTACCACCACGCCTCCCGCGCCCAGCACCCCCTCCGCATCGAGTACCGCACCCGCCAGGATGACTGTCCCTGGCGCCTCCTCACCCTCACCCCGATGGCCCCGGACGAGCGCGCCCGGTTCGGCCTCGGCAGCAACAGCGGCGCCATCTGCACCATCGCCGACATCACGCAGGAAAAGACGGCCGAGCTGTCCCAGCGAAAAATCGCCGAGGAGGCACAGCAGCGCAAAACGCAGCAGGAGCGGTTCATCGACATGATCAGCCACGAGGTGCGGAACCCGCTGTCGGCCATCCTGCACTGCACGGAGGACATCCTCGACGCGGTCCAGCGCAGCGACAGCATCACCGACCGAAACACAAACTCGACCATCGCGCAAGCCGCCGAGACAATCGGGCTGTGCGTCGCGCACCAGAAGAAAATCGTCGACGACGTGCTGACCTTCTCGAAAGTCGACGCGGGGATGCTGACCCTCACTCCCCGCCGGGTGCAGCCGCGCGCGCACCTGGCCACCAGCCTCACCATGTTCCGCCCCGAGCTGCGCAAGGAGGACATCGAGTTCGAGTACAAGCTGGACCATTCGTACGAGGAGCATGGGATTGACTGGGTGATGGCGGATCTGGACCGCATGAGCCAGGTGCTCATCAACCTGGTGTCGAATGCGATCAAGTTCACGGCCAAGTCGGGGGGTGAGATGAAGGTGCGGGTGTCGATGGGGGCGTCGACGAGCCGGCCGCCGAGCTATCCTCCGAACGTGGTGTTCTTCAACTCGGATGCGACTGCGCTGGGGCTGGATAAGACGCGGCAGCCGGAGTGGGGGGAGGGGCCGACGGCGTATATCATGGTTGCGGTGCGGGATACGGGGATTGGGATCGGTGATGAGGCGCAGAAGCGGTTGTTTGAGCGGTTCAACCAGGCGACGCCGCGCACGGAGAGTATATACGGGGGGTCGGGGCTGGGGCTGAACGTCAGTCGGCGGTTGTGTCATTTGCATGGCGGGGAGATCGGGGTGAGCTCCAAGGAGGGCGAAGGCAGCACGTTTGGCTTCTTCTTTGCTGTCCGCAAGAGCGATACGGCGGCAGACACGTCCGCCAGCCAGACGGCTCAGGATGACCAGACAAGTCGGAATATCCTGTCGCTGGGCGACGAGATGACCAACGGGGATCACCAGATGACCTCCCCTACCATACCGCAGGACCCGGAGGTGACATATATCGAGGAGATAAACCCTGCCTGCAAAAGCGACGAGAGAAAGGACCGCACGGCCAAAATTGCTGAGAGTACAGACAGCTCCGAGAACTCCGCACCAGAAACCCAACCCAAGGAGGAAAAGGAAAACAGCCAACGGATCCTCCTCGTCGAAGACAACATCATCAACCAGCGCATCCTCTCCCGCAAGCTCCAAAGCCTCGGCTTCAGCGTCACCGAAGCCAACAACGGCCGCGAGGCTCTGGACGCCGCGAAGAAAGACCGCTTTGACTGCATCCTCATGGACCAGGCCATGCCGGTGATGGACGGGAATTCCGCCACCAAGGCGATCCGCGAGTTCGAAAAGGAACAACCGGTAGACTATACCCCGGTGCTAGGGGTAACAGCGAATGTGAGAGCAGAGCAGCAGGAGGAGATGCTGCAGTCTGGCATGGACGATGTGATCCATAAGCCGTATAGGATGGATGAGCTGACGGGGAAGATTGAGCAGTTGACTTTTAAAGAGTCGGGCTAGTCTCTGGGTGGCATTGTAGATATCTTGATACCATGTCTTTGTTGTAATTAGCATCTGTGGACCTTTCATTGTTATTGTATTTATACTATTTTAGCATGACTGTCTTATGCTGTCTTGTGGCTGCTCCCACTATGACATTGAGTATATGAGAGCTATTCCCTACTGTTCTAATCCCTTGAGCCACCCCTACCTCGTTCTTTCCCCCTTGGATATGATCCTGGACAGATGCGAATCACCATCTACCTCAAGATTACAACTTAGTATCCCTGTCGTAGGATCATGCCCTTTCCTTACGACACCCTTCTTAGTCCACACGAACACCTCAGTGTTTATGAGTAAGTAGTTGGTCATTTCCCAATAGACCGTTAAGATAAAGAATAGTCCTCGTTCTCCCATCAGCCCCTCGAACCCTTGGTTTGAAATCACGTCTTCGGGAAAAGGATCCCTCCTCCGTCATAGTCATATACCACGGGGAGAGACCTAAGGGCTAGAGTTGCATTCGGTGAGGGTCGTCGGTTCGATTTCTCCCGCAGTTGAAGACCGCAGCGGCGTCTGGAATAACGACCCGGCATTAACTTTCGCTACCGAGCGGATGAAGTTGTAGAAAGACCATTAGTACAGCGGAATAACTAGTCCCCAGTTAGATGTAGTTACGGCTCCAGTAAAGGTACTTATTCTCACCCTGCTGTGGCAGCCAGGCACTCGGATGGTCTGGCTGTTGTCGCAACCGACAAAATCATGAAGAACAAGAGGATAAAAGCAGTGATGGTTCCCAGACGCTGCAGGGACCCGGAAAGAAACTCGAGGATCCAAAGTGGACAGATGAGCATCGCCAAGCCTAGGAGCATCGCGGCGCCCCTGAGGAAAGATTCTGCGCGCCGATCTTCATACAGCGATACATTCCTCATGGCGTAATGCATCTCGGGATTCTCTAAGTCGGCTTCATGGGGCCTTCGGAACCAAGGCCGCCCGAGGATGAGGAAGTCTTTGAATCGACGGTTAACGGACGTCTCTGGCTTCCGTACGACGTACGTGAGATCATCGCCTTGATCAATATAACTTAGCTCTTTGCCGTCGATAGCATTCGGCCATGTGTCTATCCATGTTTTCACGTTATTGACATCCCGAGCCAGCACACGCGGTTGCGCCGCAATTTGGGAGTAGCTGTTGATATAGTCGTCTGGCAAAATGTCAGATTTCCAGGTAAGAATCTATACGGGCTCGCGTGCACACACTGTAGTCTTTCAGTCGGCGCTGAATCTCCCAAATCAACTCAAGCCGGTCACGAGAAGTTTCCTGGCGGTAGGACCCGTTGTGGACGTCATCTGCTGCGGTCTCCTGGCTCAAGCTATTGTCCAGTTCGTTGAGCTTATCCTCTAATTCCAAGATATGGTCTTGCATCGCAAGAATAACTCGGGCATTCAGGATTCGGTACCGGCGAACGAAGAAAAAGTTCGCGTCGCTGCTGACATATCGCGTAAAGACTTTATAGCCGATGTATTTCCAGGATTTCTCGTACGCTTTTTCTCGCGCTCCCTTCGAATTCTGTGTTTGCTGCATGGAGACAGGAGTGACAGAACCTTTGACGATGTCTTGAGCTCGACAA
>JAABUG020127732.1:0-21546 GCA_011319215.2 Scortechinia acanthostroma
TTGTGCGCGTGCGGATCGCGCCGAGGAAGCTGTTCCAGCCGTCGGCGACTGGGGGGGAGTGCAGCAGGGTGAGATCGAGTGGGATGAGTGGGCGGGGGTGTCTGCGGGCGGCGATGCGGGCGTAGATTTCGGGGGTGGAGGGGTCGGAGTCTGCGGGTGGGGTCGAGGGGGCGTATGGGAGTCGCATTGTGCAGCTTTTGTTTTTGGATGGACGGAGGAGGTAGAGGTTGAGGTAATGTCTTGTAGAATGTATTTGGTTGTAGAGTGTAGAGTATCTAGAGTGAATGTGTTGTTGTTTGAGATGATCTGGGGTAACCAAATATCAGTGGAGATGCATGCGACGGGAATGAGTTTACCCGCGGGTATTATTTCTGCCCCAGCTGCACTGCCGCCGATCGATGCCGGTTCCCCGCGTTATGATGTATGGCGTCGAAATCATCTCAATGTTCAATTTGTAGAATTATGTTACTTAGATACAATCGATTTCTTGCTGTCAACAGAATGAAGCATCACTTGGTGATAGGCACGTGGACCCCGCCAGGACGGCTGTACACCGTCGCATTCGACGATGAGGCCTTGACGTTGGAATTGGTCAAGAAGACAGATATTCCAGAGGACGAGCCGATCTCATGGCTGACTATTTCAGTATGTATCTAGCTCCTCGAATTGACATCGCTAATTGTTCGCAGCATGACAAGAAAACTCTCTACGGAGCTGCCATGAAAAAATGGAACAGCTTCGCCATCAATAGCCCAACAGACATTGTACATCAAGTGTCTCATCCTCTAGCTGGTCACCGTATGCACTTACTCCCTGTTCTTGGACTGCCGTGCTGATGTCTGCAGCTCTGGCCCCCAGTAGCGAAAGCAACACGCGCGCCATCTTTGTCCTCGCGGCACACAAACCCCCCTACAACGTCTACGGCGCGCCCTTTTACAACTACGCCGGCTATGGCAACGTCTTCTCCGTCGACCCCTCGGATGGCCGCCTGGTCAAGAACGTCCAGAACTACGAGTACCAGGAGAACACTGGCATCCACGGCATGGTCTTCGACCCCACGGAAACCTACCTCTACTCGGCCGATCTGCAGGCCAACAAGATCTGGACCCATCGCAAAGACGCCCAGACCGGCGAGCTGACTCTCGTCGACTGTCTCGAGGCCCCGTCGCCGGATGACCACCCCCGTTGGGTCGATATCCACCCCAGCGGCAAGTATCTGTACGCGCTGATGGAGGCGGGCAACCGTCTGGCTGTCTATGTGATTGATGAGAAGCGCAATGTGCCTGTCTTTACTCACATCACCTACCCATTGCTCCCCACGGGTGAGTGTCCATTTCTATAATTACGGTCCATCCAAAACTGATGATGATGAAGGCGTCCCTCCCACGAACAAATACCGCGGTGATGTCTGCTTCACCACGCACAGCGGCCAGTATCTGTTTGCAACCACGCGCGGAACCTACGGCCGCCCCTGGACCGGTTATATCACTGCCTTCAAGCTAGGTCCTAACGGAAACGTTGAACGACAGTTGTTCATCCACCCCACGTCCAACAGCGGTGGTCACTCCAACGCGGTCAGCCCCTGTGACTTTAGCGATGAATGGTTGGCGCTGTGTGATGACCAGGACGGCTTCGTGGAGATGTATCGCTTCAAGGATGAGACGCTGGCCCGGGTGGCTAGGCTGGATATTCCCGAGAAGGGATTCGGGATGAATGCCGTTTGGTATGATTGATTGCGGAACGACGCGCAGCATGTCTTATAGATATAGATAATTGGATATGCTTAGTCTCCTTCTCATGGTCTTCTGATGGTTCATGCATGAAGATATATATATAGATATCTGCTACCGTTCTGAGCTCTGCGGCACCTGTCAAATCAGCTTCCTTGGGAGCGAGCTTGGATAGGAGATATCAATCTGTATTCAGAGTAAAGACCTCATCTGCCATCTGCCGTGTCTCTTCCAACCACCTGTACAACGACATATTGACTGGTGATGATACCACTGTCACGTGACTCCTCGATTTCTTCTCCCCTCGTCTGGAGGAATCAATCTCCATCAACTTCATCCCATCGCGTCGCAGCGCAGACTGAGGACGATGAAACACCCTCATCTTCATCTTCGAATGGATGTCTGATGACAGGACAGTATCGATAAAGCATAGCATGAGATGACTAACATATCGGCACTGTCAGCCATCGGGTCTCCGGTCGGCAGTCGAGATCGGCGTGAGTGCTTTCCGAGGGTCTGGGGTAGAGTAACGGCGCCTGTGTGACTTGTGAGTTCGTTCCATCGAAATAGAACTTCCTTGATCTTATTCTTGTCTTGCTTTGTTTTCATCATACTCAATTACTCACCAGATTGTCCACAGCACAATGGCGACTCAAGACAATGCGACGAACGATGCGACCCCCGGCCTGCTCTACGTGACAATGCAACCCCGCCCGTCTCTGCCGGCGGCCCAGTTCCACGACTGGTACAACACAGAACACGGTCCGTTGCGTCTACGCTTGCCCTTTGTCACCAATGGCTTCCGGTACAGGGCCACAGATGGCCTCGAGCCTGAATGGGTCGCTCTGTACGATATCACCGACATGGTTGAGCTGACCCGCGAGACCTACCTGGCGCTCCGGGGCGACGGCATCAAGACCCCGCGCGAGAAAGCCACGATGGCTCAGATTGCCGTCGATCGCCGACTCTACGATCTTCTGGACGATCAAAAAGCCCCCGGATACCGTCCTCTCGAGGACGAAACCGACGCCGCCTCCGCTGGCTCCGTGCTGATTGCAGTATCTGTTGTCGTTCCCGCCGATCAAGAAGACGAGCTCAACCGCTGGTACCGCGAGGAGCACTTCGATATGCTCTCCCGCGTGCCTGGCTGGCGTCGCTCGCGCCGCTTCGTCACAGCAGCCATCGACCCCAACGCCCCTCGGGAGTTCCTTTCGTTGTACGAGTACGCGGCGAAGAACGGACTCGAGGGCCCCGAGCACAATGCCGCGAAGAACACCCCCTGGAGCAAGCGGATCAGCGAGATTGCCATCAGCAAGAAGCGCCGTGTCTACGAGTGGGCCTACACATTTGGCCCGGCGCCGCGCGAGCTCGCCTCCCTGGCCTCCAAGGACGTCCAGCCTTGGCACTCCAACGACAACCGCACCCGGACGTATCCGTCTTCCACGCGCCCTGCAGTGGAGTCATACGTGACAACCAAGGACGGAGTCTCGCTCCCGTACAGGCTCGAGGGCAGCACAGACCCTACCGCCCCGGTCATTGTCCTGAGCAACTCCATCCTGGTCGACTGGAGCATCTGGGACGGATTTGTGGATGCCTTCCTGTCCGACCGGAACAACCATCACTACCGGATCCTACGCTACCTGACCCGCGGCCGCCTCCGCGAATGCGGCGAGACGCCCATCACCATCGACGTCCTGGCCTCGGACATCATCGCCTTACTCGATGCGCTGCGCATCCCGCAGGCCACGCTTATCGGCGTGAGTCTAGGCGGCGTAACGGTGCTGAACACGGCGCTGCTGTACCCCGCGCGCGTGACGCGGTTCATCGCCTGCGACACCAACAGCTCCGCGCCGGAATCGAACCGCAAGGCTTGGACGGAGCGGCACGCGATGGCCGCCAGCGAGGGTGCCGTCTCGCCTGCCACCCAGGAGCCCATTATCGGCGAAAAGCTGGCGGAGGCGACCACGCGGCGGTGGTTCGTGGCCGACACGTACGAGACGCAGCCGGAGGTCGCGGCGCGGGTCAAGGAGGTGGTGCGCAACAATAGCCTCGATGGATTCCAGCGGGCCATGCAGGCGTTGTGTGCGTATGACGTCCGGGAGCGGATGGCGAGTGCCAGCGTGCCGGGTTTGTTTGTCGCGGGCGAGGGCGACGGCGTGCTGCCGCAGACGATGCAGAAGATGGCGGATGAGCTGGCCGGGGGAGCGGAGCTGAAGATCATCCCCAAGGCGGGTCATCTGCCGATGGTGGAGCAGCCGCAGCTGTTTACAGACGTTGTCAATAGTTTTTTGCAGTAGCTGCACATTACTCTATATCATTATTTAGATAGAATGAAATGAAATAACTCATCATACATGTTCCCTCACACTAGCCGACTTGGCCTCCGAAGTCTGCGTCACCTCAAATGTCCGATGAATCCCCCCTTCCACAAACCCAGGGCCACCCGGCTGATCCCCATTCAACCGCTCCTCACTACTATTCTCACTCGACCCCCTCCACAGCGTATGACTATCCGGCGCATGCACAGTCGTCACAGTCGTCATCAGCTTATCCGGCCTGAATCGCCCATGGGCATCGGTATCCAGCGATCCCAGCGGCACAGGACGATCGTGATTCCGACTAGGCCCGAGACGCCGCGAGGCCGACTGCCCCGGCATCTGGCTCATGTAGTCATCTGTGGTGGACGAGCCGCGGAGGAGACGGAGGAGGGGGCGCAGGGTTGCCAGGCTGCCGGCGGAGATGCCCAGCCCGACTTCGATGTTGGACCAGATTGCGATGTCGACGGTTGCGTCTGCACAACCCACCTGTTAGCATGCCCCTGCTACTGCAAGTAAAAGGGGTGGTAGGGCTTACAGAGAAAGTCCGGATCCGCAAAGGTTTTGACCCAGGGGATCCGGATGATGACAGCGGAGGAAGCGATACATGCCATACTCAGAATTCCAATAACGGCGATCTTCGTCTGGCGCCGCATGTGCAGCTTGCGGACCATGAAAATCGGCAGAATGCCAACCGTGAAATCACACAAGGCCGCAAACGCGCTATACACATAAGTCATGGCGATGACGATCTGGATGTCGATGCATTCGCCCTGGATGGACGGGTCTTGGGCGGTGCGGGTCCAGAAGTACGTGATCGGCTTGCATTGCAGCAGCATAATGAGCATGAAGGCGAGGCCGGCGATGGCTGTGAGCGCAATGACGCAGTAGAGGATCCAGATATGCAAGCGTTTGACGGTGATGCGGAGCAGGAAGATGCAGACGGAGGTTTTGCAGGCGACGGAGGCCCAGCAGTAGGCGATTTCGCAGAGCCACCAGTACTTTTCCTTAATTAGTTGTGTCGGTTGAAGGAACAGGGAATGGGAGGAGGTACCTCCATGGCTGTGACGCGCTGATGGGCCGTCAAATCAATGAATCTCCTGCCGGTGCCGTACAGGGCTCCTCCGATCATGCATCCGGAGAACATTGAGTACCATAACTACCGTCATTAGCATTTTCAGAGGCATTGCATTCAAATGACAGGGAATACCAATGCAATGACCATGGCGCCATCATCCCAACCAAAAGCCTTGACGAGAAACGTTCGGACATAGCAGCGCAGAATGACAGTTACCGAGGCTATAGCCAGGAACACGGCCGCAACGACCTTGACCACAAGACTGCGGTCATCTTTGGGATGGTCCATGCTGTCAACACATGTTGATATTATTCAATGTGAGGGGAGTGGAGAGAGTCATATATAGACTAGACACAAAGACAGGGGACTCGACTCGGAAAAGGACAAAGCCATGCACTGACTCCATACAGTCCCACTCACCAGTCACCACCGAGGCATTGGATAGGGAGAATTGGACATTTCCATCCTCCTATCTGGGAATGGAATTTTTAACCTTGATCGGGCATTTTAGCAATCTAGTGTCCAGGAGAGTTTAGCACTTTTCACCGTTGGCCTAGCAGTTAGTCTAGCACCGGTAGCATTACAGCTAGTCTCTCCAGCGTAGTCCGCATTGGTTAGCTTCTCCGGCAGAGGGTCAGTGATGGACATTGCCACTTGCCGTTTGTGATGTATACCAGCAGCAACTGTGGAGAAGGGAGGATAGCCTATGGATTGTATGGGGCATCGGTATAGGTTTCCGTTTGAAGCTGCTCACCACACTATGTCAAGGCCTGAGCGTCGCGTGTTGATATTCAACGCTTTTCGGCGTTTCTAGAATATGACAGGGGTCGTTAACTAGGTTATGCAGGTCATTTAATAGACCTATTATAGAGTCACTAGAGTGCAGGCTGGCGTTGATGGCATTTCCAGCCGAAAGTTAACAAGTCAACCATGTAAATTGACTTCTATAGTATCCTGTGGCAGTATCTGTGGCACTCAGCCACGAACCAGACGTGTTGTTGTTATTCAGGAAAACTCTTCAACCTTCTTCCAAGTATAAGATCATCCTCTATCACAAAGTCAATAGGAGATACTACTTGCCCTCCTCATTCATTGTGGACTTGGCAAAGACGGGGGCTCACCCTAAATACGAGAAATTCTCCACTTGTGTTTCAGACTGGGTCGAGACCATTTCCCCTGTCTCGTGCAGTATTCCTCCGTATTGCAAGATGTGCTGAAGACATCTGATTTATGAATCCAAGGCTTGTCCATGTATGACTCGAGGAATCCTGCAGGGCGTTCTAAGCATCAAACTTGCATATAAAGGGATCGGAGTATATTGATCCTTCATTATTCACTCTTTTTATCATGCTTATTCCTCCTTAGTCTAGCTGTTAAACTTCCGTGTCAGTTTCTAGCGCGGGGCCAAGTGCCATCTTGCTGATCGTCATTCGACTGACAGTTGGCTGGCCAATCCTGTCAGCACTGTCTATAATAGGATTAGTGATTGACAATCCCTTTATGATTGACAATGACACTGTTGCCCTAACAGCATCGGAATCTTTTTTCTGTCCATAACCTGGGGATTGGGGATAGCCTCATTCAGGGGCGGGTCAGTCAGCTGGTGGAGTCAAACCCACGCAATTCAAAGTTATCAACTATCGCTCTATAAAGTCTATTTGCAGCGTCTTACGGAATAGAATCAAGTTAATCAACCTTATTTTCAATCGGAATCCCATTCACCTGGATTCTCCTGATGCAGTCCTCGTATTCCACTCCTCTGGCTCCTTGGCTGCCCTTCTATTACCAGTTTAAGGTTGATAGAATGAACCTTCAAAGACATTATTATTGATCTGCAATGATCCATGTCCAGACCATCTCTCATCTTCATGTCTGGCTCTGATGAGGGCCATATTGACCAATCGCTTGAACTTCGGTGTTCGTCGAACGACGAGCAGTGATATGACTCTGATCAGGGGTCGAGTACGGTCGCGCTGGGATTAACATGCAGAGATGAACTTGCTATCAGTCTGTATATGTCGGAAATGATCTTTCTGCATGCATCCATGAGAGACAGACGGTGAACTCTTCAGCCTCCGATGTCGTGATGCTGGCACAACCATGACGTCGGCGGTCGACCTATCCTCGACCATCATGTCGATGCATCAAGAAGCAACAAAGAATAACAGCCCAGCATGGGCAGATTAAGCCCTAACCGATGCTTCTCCCTTGGATACAGATTCTCATCCTCTCGTCGACGATTATCCCTCTATGCGAACGGTATGATACCCTCGACCTACCAAATCGCAAACTGACGGAATCAGGCAAACCGGCGACCGAAGAGGATCTGTTCGGGTACAACAAGGGCCGCTTCCTGGTCAACGAGGGATACGAGCTCGCGAAACGGTACTCGCCCTTTGACATCCGCGAACTCTGCCGGACGGTCTCCGCGCTGCCTCGCGTGGCCGGCTCGCCCATTACCAAAATCCACAAGAAGGAGGGCGGGTACAACAAGGCGCTGCTGATGACCGCGGAGAACGGGACCAAGCTGCTGGCAAAAATACCGTGTCGGAATATCGTGCCTCGATGGTACGGGACTGCGTCAGAGGTGGCTGTCTTGAAGTTCGGTAGGTTCCTCGTCTCGGTGGCCTGGAGATGCTGGATGCTGATTAGCAGT
The DNA here is from genome assembly GCA_011319215.2 of Scortechinia acanthostroma. Lineage (NCBI taxonomy): Eukaryota > Fungi > Ascomycota > Sordariomycetes > Coronophorales > Scortechiniaceae > Scortechinia > Scortechinia acanthostroma. The sequence goes on from JAABUG020127732.1 coordinate 7,780, forward strand.
CAAATCCCACTCGACCACCCCCGTCTCGGACGTCCTCGCCTGGTCCGCGGACGACTCGAACCCCGTCCGTTCGGAATACATCGTCCTGGAGCCGAGCGTTGGCAAGCAGCTCAACAAGGTGTGGGACAGCCTGGCCGAACACGACCGCGTGAAGCTAATCCGCCACTTTGCCTCTCTCGAAGCCAAGCTGGCAGAAAACAACTTTCCCGGCTACGGCGCGCTGTACCTACGAAACGCCTTGTCCCCCGCGCTGAGAAAACCCGGCCGCACCATCGACGTGGACGAGACGTACTGCCTGGGGCCGATGTACCACGGCTCCTGGCCTGGAGGATTTGCGGCCGACCCAGACGACTATGCAAAGTACTCTGGACCTTGTAAGACTCCTCAGTGTCTAGTAAGTGAATGAGATACTGACGTGGCCGCAGGGAGGAACCTCGCCGAACTCGGCCGAGATCTCGTTCACCAAGGCATCTGTCAAGTACAAAACTACAAGACCTCCTACGCAGGCCGCGGTCCGCACTACGGCACTCCCGAGGAACATCTTCAGGTCCTCGACACAGTCCTCCAGGTGATGCCCATCCTCACGCAAGCCGTCCCGATCCGCAACCACACGGAGCCGGTCCTCAGCCACCCAGACTTCCACCCGGGCAACATCTTCGTCTCCACTGACGACCCCACCGTCATCGTGGGCATCATCGACTGGCAATTCACCTGCATCCTTCCGCGCTTCACCCAAGTCCGCTGGCCGCTCTTCCTCGCCCCGCCGGAAGGCTACCAACCGGGGACGAACAACCCGGAACTACCCCCCTCCTACAACATCGACGACTCCGAGAAAAGCGAAGAGCAAAAAAGGCACGAGGACGCCCTACGCGCCAAATGCTACGAGGCCGCGCTCCTCAAATCCCATCTTGAATCATACCTCGCCCTCACCGAGCCCGACGTCGCCATTCGCCGCCTCTTCACCTCCTGCCCTTTTACCTACCGCGACGGCATCCTCCCCGTGCGTGACTGCCTGCTCAAGCTCTCGCAGCACTGGTCACACCTGCAGGTCAGCCAGGAGTGTCCGTACCGGTTCACAGCGGCGGAGGTGGCCGCGCACGAGACCCAGATGGAGGAGTACGAGGGCTGGCTGAAGCTCCGCGAGCATACGCACCAGCTCCTCCGGTCCAACGACGGCGGGTGGGTGCCCTCCGATGTAGATTTTGGGGAGATCCAGGCCAGGCATGATAAGTTGTACCGCCGGTTTGTGAAGACCAAGATGGAGCACATGTCTGAGGAGGATGCCAAGAGGCAGTGGTTTTTTCGGGATAGGGGTTAGTCACTGTATGTCAATCTGGCAGCATGGTATCTATGTGAGTGTTGATAGATTAATCAAGTCGTTCGTGTCTTGTGGTGGAAACCCAAGTTGTTTATTCGCTTCCATAAGAGAGCAACCTAGTCTGCTCTCCGGTCCGTCTTCATGGATAGTTGACTTACTGGTTCGTCGATTAATGGGTTGGAATAATCTAGTCAAGGACGGAATTCAACGAATCTCCTGCGCGCTCATCCAATCAAGCAGAGTGCGATACCAAAGCAGATTATTTCAGATTGACAATCGGATCCCCTTCGCCTGGTCACTAGGGCCTTGGATCCAGTTAATCCTCTATCCCCCGAATGCCTCGGCGACGCACAACAGCACCAGTAGTGTCAATGTATTGGAGGCTAGGCTCTCATTTTGTTGCAGATGTTGCGCGACTTATGATACTCTCTTTGGAGGTTCGATCGGAGCGGCCAGGTCAAATATATACCATGCCGGGGGCTCGCGTGGGCTGCTGTGCGTGATCAGAATTTTTGAATCCGGTCGCACGGGTCTCGGATCAAGATGGGGAGGATCAAGAATTCTCGATGGATCTACTCGCGCGGGTGTCGCATGCGTAATAGATCCAAAACCCCACGGGTCAACCAGTCTCAAATCCTCAGGGCGTAACCGATCACACTCACGAAGTTCAAGATGATATAGCATCATCCGTCCATTCTGCTCAGCACGGATAAGGAGCGTACGGTTGTGCCCAAAGGACACGGCGCATGGGCTAAGATCCCACAGCCCGTTGCCATCAGCGGATGCGAATATCTCATACGTCTTTTCGTACATTGGGGCCGGCACGTATATGATGCGATTCTTGTCGGCCTTGTCTGCATCTCTCTTCTGGGACAGGAAGACGATCGGTCGGTTTTCATTTGTCTGGTCCACTGCAAGTGATGAGATTGCTCCTCCTAATCCCCGATATCGCCATGGTTTATAGGTAGGGTCTCGGTCCGGTCGATCCCACATCAACAAGGGGTGCACATAGCAGGAGCACGCTGTATGAGTAGCACCGTTGACTTCTGGGTCCCTGGCGACAAATGCAATGGAATGAGGGTGAATTTCAAATTCTCGCGAGCTCTCCTCCCCTCCCAAAGGCGACACGGGTGACTCTAGCCCCTCCAGACCCGCGAATATCATGAAATTAGAGATCCCTCCGATACTATACTGAATCCCCGCCTCGGAATCTCTTCGCATCTCTGAGATCGGATACTGACTCCCGGGCTCAGAGCCCCGTCGCAGATATCCATACCAGATGGAGTTCTTCAATCCGCTCACAGACGAGCCTTCATCTCTGACGGGAGCGGTAGTGTAGAAACGGCCAGTACTATGACTAGTGGATTCCGCAGGCTGCTTGGGATTCGCAAGAGACCAATCCGGATTCGCCCTGCCACTGACCGCAAACCCGAGCTCATCATCCTCATCGCCTCGAAATGGAAGTTGCCCGGTCACCTTCAGGTCAAAGGCTTGGCCGGGCAGTGTGCCAGCTTTATAGATCTCAGTGGTGCACTGTGCGTCACCGACCATCAAGTCCGTGTTGGCGCTTTCCAGCCATTCAAGCCATATAAGCTGATTGCTTCGTGAGATCCATTGAGGATATCTGGCGTTGGGACTCTCGGTCACACAACGTGATTGACCAGTCGCGAGGTCTACGACGCGGATTTCCCTTTTCTCCGAGTGAGAGGGGAAAGAGTATGTGCTTTGAGTATACACTGCAAGAGTGCCTTCGGCATTGGGAGATGGGTTTGAGCGCTTAGGTGCCTCAAGTAGTGTTCTGGGAGGATTGTGATGTTAAGTAAGTATAATCTAAAGGACGGCTAGAATGTATCTTAGACTTACTCCGAAGTGAGATTCATTGTGAGTACAGGCTGTACAGCGCGGCAGTTGATGATCTCTTGAGTCTGGGAGTAATAGGAGGTTGAAGGCTCTTATCTGTCCGTAAGGTAGAGAACAGGCGCTTAAATGATGGATCAAGTTCATCCATTAATCTAGTTGCCTGTAGGCAGGGATAGTCCTATGTAACTCTCGAGCTAGCTATCACAAAGTTTAATATGGAGATATAACACAAGGTTTTAATGCAGGTATAAGCAATTGGGGAGGAACAGAGAGGCTACCGTGTCCACTATTATCAGCACGGGCGTTTGTTTTATTTCTATTGAGTTTCAACCTTGGCTTTGTTATCTTCCAGTCTATGAGTATGAGCTAAAGTCTATTGGCTGGGCTCATACAAATCCATTTTCCTTAATATTCTGGCAGGCTCCAGTAAATTCGAGTACCGCTATTGACCAATACCTAGCAACAGCATAGAAGCTAAGCCAGCAATCCATCTATGAATGAAGACAGATCGAGACAAGGGCAGACTAGGTCGCTCGCTTATGGAACCGAATAAACAGCTTAGGTTTCCACCACAAGACATGAACCTTGCCCTCTGCCAGCCAATCGATATTCTTGTTGACAAGTTCCAAGTCGTACGTCCAGTACAATTTGGCCATCAGGAGATTCATCTCCATATATGCAAAGCTATTCATGTTAGCACTTGACGGGAGATTACTGTGACAGAAATGCTCACTTTCTCCCGATACAGCTTCTAGGACCTAGCAGAAAAGGCTGGCTCGCTTCCTTGATATCCGTTGAGGATGGATCCAACCAGCGCTCAGGAATGAACTCCATCGGATTGGCGAAGTACTCAGGATCGTGCGCCGTCGTCCAAGGACTGGTGTAGATTTCGGCCTGCACAGTTGAGTTAGAAAGAGTAGAAGAAGACTGCAGGAAACTCACCCCTTCTGGAATATACCGGCCGTGTAGTTCGAAACCGGGAGAAATGCGTGGAGATCCTTGCGAGCCGGGAGGACAGAGCCGGAGGCCTTCGTTGATGACTGCCTGCAGGTAAGGCAGCTGTTGGGCCGCCTGTGCTTTGATCTCGTCATAGGACTTAAATGCCGCTCGAATCTCCGAGACAAGCCGATTCAGCTTGTCGGGATGTTGAAGGAGAAAACATGTGGTTCCTGCTAAGAAGGTTGAGACTGTCTCTCCGCCAGCAATACTGCAGAGAGATCTGTTAGTGGATCCTGTAAGCGGGACCAGGACGCTGAGACATACGCAAAGGTGGACACATGAGCCGCCATCTCCTCTTTCTCGACTTCTCCCTTGAGGACCTTTTCGACTAACAGACTTACAAAGTCCTTTCGTGAATTCTTCGAGGCCAAGCATCTGTTGTAGATCAGCGACATATCCACCATGGGATCTGAGGAAGTGCAGGGGGGAAGCCCCTACTTTTCAACCTGGTTTCGACTGTATTGGGAATTCTGGTTCTGGGTGAGAACAGAGGCCGGGATCAAGTATTGGAAGAGAGTTGCAATCGCGCTGATCCGTCTGAGATTGTCGACAAGAGTGATAAAGTACAAATGCTCCACAATGAGATCTCCCCAGAAATGCGGCTTGCCTATTTTGGTGAGTAGTATGCTTGTCAATCGTAGAGGGTGTAGGACGTACCCGCCTCGAGACTATGGAACGACTCGCCAAACGCCATCTCCCCGAGAATATCAAACGAGCTCATCTCAAACCACTTGGTCATATTGATGCCCTTGGATCCCGGCGGCGCCTTTCCCCCGACAATCCGCACGAAGCGGTCGATGATCCCGCTGATGATGTTCTCTTGCTCCAGGAGCGCGCGCTGGGAAAATGCCGGGGACAGCATCTTGCGCATGGCCGCATGTTTGTGCGGATCCCGCTCGCTGCCGATATCCTTCCGGCTGAACCCTGCGCTGAAGACGTCGTAGAAGCCGGCCTTTACGGGTATGGGCCTGTCTCCCGTGGGATGTCCGTAGATTGCTTTCCAGGACTCGACGGAACCAAAGGATAGTTCATTCGGCGAGACGCGCACGATTGGACCTGTCACTTGATGTTAGACTTTGAGCTAGGGGAGATAATTGGGGATATGCCCCACCATATCGCCGGTGCAGTTTTTCAATCGAGAGATGAACCTTTCCTGTCGAAGTGTGGATGAAACGCCAGAGCTGGTGGACGTCAGTCACTTGCAATTGTTTACTGTTGCCGCTGTGGTGGGGACTGGGACTCACCAAAGACGCGCGGCCGAGGAGTGGGCCGGGGAAATGTGCCAGAGGATGAAAGTAGAGGTTGTAGATCCAAGTGGAGAGGCAATAGCACAGTATCTGGTGTAAAGATCCGATTAGCACAAGGGTTGCGATTACTCTTTATTTAGGGACATACAATGCCCCCCACTACAGGGTAGGCGGATTCCCAGTCTGAGGGGAATACGGTCGAGGCCGATAAGGACGACAAGGTTGTCATTTTTTGGCCGTATTAATAATAGCTTGATCCCTGGAGATGACAAGCCTAAGTCCGATATTCCCGTCCTAGAAGGGGATAGCGAGGCTATTTAATACGACTTGTAGCTCGGATACTTCCCTGTCCTGGACTGCTCCGAGACAAAGAACACACACTATAACTGGCAACACACGAATACAACTCTGGTCTCAGTTCTACCAACAATTCAGAAGCAACCAGTCACACATTATCAAAAGAACAAACCAAAATGACCCTTACCTCACGCGACCCATTCCAGCTCTCCGGCCGTTACGCCGACAGGAACAGGTGGGAGGTGCTGAACGGGCCTGGCGACTCTCGTGTTACAGGCGAGCAGATCATCCACGACGAAGGCCTGGTCAATGCTTGGGAAGACAAAGTTGTTCTGATCACGGGCGTTTCATCCGGCATCGGGGTCGAAACCGTCCGAGTGATGGCCCTAACGGGGGCAACAGTCTACGGTACCGCTCGCAATATCGAAAAGGCCAAGGAGGCGTTAGGGTCTATCCTGGACACAGGACGCGTGCATCTGCTGTACATGGACCAGACCGATTTAGCCAGTGTGCGGGCCTGCGCGGACACCTTCCGCAAGCAAAGCAACAAGCTCAACGTCATGATCAACAACGCCGCGGTGATGAATACCCCCGAGGGTCGCACCAAGGACGGCTTCGAGCTGCAGTTTGGGACGAACCACCTTTCCCATTTCCTGCTCTTTTGGTGTTTGAAAGACCTCCTCCTGCAGAGTTCGACGCCTAGCTTCCACTCCCGTGTTGTGAATGTCTCCTCGGCAGCTCATCGCTACGGGCCGGTTCAGCTGGATAACATCAACTTCGAGGGCAACTATAACGGCTGGTTGGCATATGGGTCAAGCAAGACGGCCAACATTTACATGACGACCCAGATCGAACGGTTATACGGATCCCAGGGTCTCCATGGCTACAGTGTGCATCCCGGGGCGTTTGTCAGCCCCAACCTCCAAAAGCACTCGCAGGCGGAGATGGAGGCCATCCAGAACGATGACCGGGTGTGCAAGTATATGTCCAGCACGGCGCAGGCATGTGCAACCTCCATCTACGGTGCGACCTCCAGTGAGCTGGAGGGCCGGGGTGGCTTGTATTTGGAGGGGGCATCTGTTTCAGTGCGTCCTTGCCCTCCTGATGGAGACGCCGTGGAGTATGGCTATGCCAGTTGGGCGTTCGACAAGGAGAAAGAAGAAAGGTTGTGGGAACTGAGCAAGCAATGGGCTAAGGTGGAATAGTCCAGGGACAGAGAACTGAATATAGATGTTTCAGTTTACATCAGCACCTGTGAAAAACGCTGCATACTCACTACGAACCTATATAGAACAATGATCTTGGCAATATCTGAAATTTTTTGAAATCACCGTCGGATAGCTGATACTGCACCTTCATTTCGTCTCCCAAGCGTCCATATTTACCTCAAAACTCACTAGTAAATAGAAGAAGATGCTGGGGGAGTGTAGATGTTCGCTTCCTTCTAGTTCCACGTGTCCCATCCTAGAAACCCTCTCAGATAGTCCTCATGCTTGTTAGATTCGCCCATTCTCGCACGGAATCCGGTAGATGCGAGATGCATGTTTGTCGATCGTCAAGCAGAGATGTTTTGGAGCGAAGAACTACAGACAATCGAGGACCTTAAGTCAACTACTAGCATTGGCTCTAGGGCAACACTACTACCAAGATTCCGCGTCTACCAGGGCGAGTTACGCCAACCCTGTATTCTCGCGTTCAACGTGTCTGGCCAGAAACCGCACGATGAAGTTGAGCCACAGCCTCTGATAACAAACAGCAGAATCAAGCAGACTAGACCAAACCGGCTCGGAGCTTTCCCTTTGCGGCAAGCCATCGTTGTCATCCGATCAAGCAACTCACCGGCTGAGTTCGCCTTGCCGTGAGAGAATGTATGCTGTTTCGACGGGCCAAGACAGAGCAACAGTGCAGCATATCGAGGGGATATCTGCGGCGATTTACGTTCTGACTCGTGATTTGACTCGATACAAATTCGTTTGAGCGTACATAAAGCCATTTGTTGTCATATTCTGAGCTCTCATTACTCTTTGTTCCAAGAACGGGTCGAGTATGTGTCCGTTTCCATTGACAATGGACGTTACCACCGAGCCCATGCCAACGATGATTCCATCGGACGATCCGGGATCGATCGACCTTATGAATCAGACAGAGATACACTCTTCCGACGTCTCGCACACTTCCGACATCCACTCCAATTCCTCAGCTGGGTCCCCAGCTACCATAAACTCGGAGACCACTCACGATGAGCTCCAATTCCCACCCCAAGGCGCAAAGCACCACTTTGTCTTCGTGCCCGACATGTTCTCTTCCATCATGGCCGTGAAGCCAGTCGTAAACCCGCATTACCACGAAGTGAAGCCCAAGGCCGACGCATGGATTACCAGGTGCTTTATTGCCGCCTCCACCGTCATGAAGGAGTTTTGTATTGATATCAGCCAGGATTATCTCCGCCGATGACAAGTGGGCGTCCAGAAACTCCAGAGTAGATCTATGTTTCCTGGCGTCCATATGGGCGCCGTATTGTGACGAGGAGGCGCTGAGGATGATGGTCGATTGGAATCACTGGGTTAGTCAACTCGCTTGGTTTGTGTTAAGCAGCTAACCATGAGATGCAGGTATTCCTGTTTGATGACCGTGCGTTCTATCCTAGATATCCTGACGCTGTCAGATGTTGACCAAGCCCAGAATTCGACGAAGGCCATCTCAGTACAGACTTGCAGGCCGCGCAGGACGAGATCGACCGAACAATGGCCATAATGTCCGATACGGAGCCCCCCGTCCGAGCGGAGGACAATCCCATCAGATATGTTTTCCAGACGACCTGGGATCGTCTGAAACAGAGGGCATCCCCAGGTAGGAAGCCGATGTCAGCGTCTTGCGCACCCGCTAATAAATCTTAGAGCTGCAAATACGGTGGAAAGAGATGCACAAGCGGTTTTTCGATGGGCTGATCGCCCAGGTGAAAGTCATGCAAGAACAACGGACGTTTTCCCGCGACGTTCGGGAGTATATGAACATGCGGAGGCTGACAATCGGCGCCTACCCGGCCATTGCCCTGACTGAGTATGTAAACCCCTCCATCACACTGAGACGAAGGTACCATACTAATTGTGCTTGAGGTATGCCCTCGGCATCGATCTCCCAAATAGCATCGTCGACCATCCTTCCCTTCAGGAATGCATGTGTATCTCAGCGGACCTGGTTCTCCTGTGAGCCCCCTGGCATTGCATTGCATACCTCCCCCCGTAAAGGTTGCTGATTCTGTTAGGGTTAACGACATTCTATCCTACAAGAAGGACCTGGTAAGTCAATCGATCTATATAGAGATATATAACTGCGTGTTGACTGAATAGAAACTCGGCGTCGACCATAACCTCATAACCCTCCTCCAAGAAAAAGGCCTCTCAATGCAAAAAGCCATCGACAGCATCAGCGACATGCTAAACGACTGCTACAAGCGCTGGTACACCGCGTTGGCCAACCTGCCCGTCTACGGCGAGGAGACAGATCGCCATGTCCTGAAATTTGTGGATGCGTGTCGCAACGTGGCGCTGGGGAATCTGTACTGGAGGTAATGCACCTTCACCAAAGTAAGAGCTGTGAGAGCGATGCTGATTGTTTGATTGCAGCTTCAAAACCGGGCGGTATCTAGGGGCTGAAGGGGAGTCGGTGAGGGAGACGCGTATGCTGAACATGGTTATTTAGTGGGTTGGGATGCCGGTGATGGTCATGAGTAATGATATCCTACAAGTTGCTACTATTTCATGCAAGCCGTTTCGCACAATACAGAGTAGAAGAAGAGAAATAACACGATGATTGACACTTGTCTTCCTATGCTGACTGCCATATATGCACTCATACTACTGAGCTCAAAAGGTGTCCAGACAATAATTTGTGGTCAGTCGAGATATAATACAGCAGGAGATATACAACAGTTAACCCTCGCAAATTGAACCTTCGCCCACGAGGCCATTACATGCCAGTAATATATCTCTACCTCCAAACTCTATAAGCACTACTTCCAGAGAGTGGTCGCCTTTAGGCGTAGGTAGGCCTATTCAACGCTTTGTCTGGCTATCACAAGCTTCCATTCAGCGTGAACAGTGGCGAGGGACTCGGTCATCAGGTAACACTACCATACCAGCTCGTAACCATTCTATTTGCAGATCTCATGCGATGACCACCAAATACGAAGGCAGTTCTCCCTGAGCTTCTGCAGTAAAAGCAGAGTAGATCAGGCCTCCCTGGGAGAAGGCACCAAGGCCACCTGCTAGACATTCGATACGTGGTCACTTCCGTAGGACCAGATTCTGGGGTTGCTACTGATGTATTAGTTCATAGTTGATTCTATTGCCGCATGAAAGAGATGCTATTACCCATTGCATGCTATTACATTTGACCAGAATAACCTGCTTTACATGAATTGTTAGGAGGAGTTAATCTAGTGAAGATCACTCTCCCGCAGTTAGCCAGTTCTCTCTGGAATGGGGCCTAGTTTCTGGTGAGCCTATGTGCTGCTGGAAGTGATTCTAATATGCTTAGTCTGGTGCTTTGTATTTAGAGCTACTTCTGGTCTATGTATCTATTGCTGGATTCTAGAAATAGTAGCGCAATATGATGTTCAATACATAGCTATCTAGAATCTAGGACCTTGAAAGGAAAAAGGGTTATACAAAGGGGATTATATATACGGGATGGAAAGAGTAGAGCTTTACTATACTGTTTGTTGTCGTCGTACCTGTCTACCCATCTGGAAATGAGCGACATCTGCGTATTCGTCTATGAGGCGAGAATCGCTAACTTTATTAGCTTAATCCACACTTGCAATACCAACGATAATGATCTGTTGAGAATTTTCGGGGACTTGCTATTTCTGGTGGTGGATTCATCGCCGCTTTGTCCAAGTCAGTATTAAGTACGATACACTACCGAAATAGGAAATGCGCCGACAGCAGCTAGGCCCCATTACTCCTCGTGTCGGGCTAGAGCGATTTGACAGAGGCTTACAATCATGCTCTCCGGTGTGCTGGACCAATTCAAGGGCGAATAGCTCTCTGTCTTGGAAAGCGAGGTCAAACGCCAACGCTCATACATATACTACAAGGCGCTGCCCTGTAGAGCATCCAAAGCCAGAACGAGTCTCTAGTCGACAAACCATTCAGTCATGGGCATCGCCGCAGAACTGCTTCCGGCGCTTGCGCGAGGAATCACCATATATCAGATTCTCGGGGCTCTATCGCTAGCTCTGCTGCTCTATTCCGCTGCCATTGTTATCTACCGACTTTGCTTCCATCCTCTGCGAAAGATCCCCGGCCCCTGGCTGGCCGCCGCTACCAGCTGGTATGAATTCTACCAGGATGTGATTCTCGGTGGTCATTATGTGAAGGAATACCCAGTTCTTCATGCTCGATATGGTAAGTGCTCTATCTAAACGCTGAAGGCGAAGTATTGTCGGTGAAGAAGCTAATGCCAGACTCATTGTAGGACCCGTCGTTCGAGTCAGCCCGGACCGTATTCATATCGGCGATCCAAGGTTTTTCCATGAGTAAGGCTCAACCTCTCGTCCCTGCAAAGCTAGTTTGGATTTTAACGAGGATGGAACAGGGTTTACTCCTCCGGCTCCAAGTATCTCAAAGACCCGAATTTCTTCCAAACCTCAGGCGGCATCAGCGAGGCCCTTCCGGCCCTGGTCAATCCCGAATACCATAAACGGCGCCGCAAGATGATCAACTCCCTGTTCTCGCTCAAGTCCATCGAGGATCTGGCTCCCATTGTCCTTGGGGTAATTCAGCGAGCACTGAAGAGGGCTGTCGACGCTCACGATAAGAAAAAGCCCCTTGATATCCAGCAACTGTACACAGGAGTGACGGTACGCAGCTGCTCTCTTCCCTGCTGGCCGATGCTATTATACTGACTGGCCTGGTAGATTGACACCATCATGCGGGTCCTCTGCGATAAACAATTGTATCTCATTGAGTCGGAAGAGGAGGAGCCACCGTTCATGGCCACGCTCCGCACGTTCTCAGAGAACTTCTTCTTCATGAAACACTTTCCGATACTCGCTACCCTCTCGGCCAAAATGCCGAGTAGTTGGTCCGAGAGGCTTCTCCCCGGAGATGCTCAATTTCGCAGGGTAAGAGACACCAGCCTTGTGGACCTGCAACAGACACGCTGATTCTTTTCATGGATGTAGAAAGTCACAGAGTGGATCGAGGAGCGAGAGGCAAAGCACCTTCAGGGCGTCCAGGCAGCCGAAGACGGCCGGAAGACAATTCTGGATCTGCTCCTGCAGCCCGAAGATGGCTCCGCCCCGCTGAGCAAAGCCAGCGTCGTGGACGAGACGTACTCATTCTGCTTCGCCGGCACGCATACAACCAGTCTGACGATCAGCATGGCTACATACTACCTCCTGCGACATCCGGTCAAGCTGGAAAAGCTCCAGGAAGAACTAAAGAGCGTCAAGAAGAACCGCGAGGGGTTGATGGAATACCGAGACGTTTGTAAACTTCCGTACCTGGTGGGTGTCCCTTTCCAGCTGTTCCCGTTTCTGTTCGATGTCTAGCTGACAGCCACGTGCGATAGACGGCTGTCATCAAGGAATCATTGCGCCTTTCCTCGCCCGTTCCTGGTGTTATCCCACGCGTTGTCCCCGCGGGAGGACTGACCTGGGCGGGCAACTATCTGCCTGCAGGTGTAAGTGTTCTCATCCCCAATAGCAAATGTATATTATACTCACGACCTCTTCCGCCAGACCTCGGTATCCATAGCCATCCGGACGGTCCACGATAATCCGGATTTATTCCCTGAACCCGAAAGCTTCATTCCGGAGCGGTGGCTTGAATCCGAGGATCTCGACCATTGGCTCGTTGTCTTCGGGAAAGGGTCGAGGTCTTGTATTGGTCTTAAGTAAGAGCAGCCCTTTCGTACGTCCAGGGAATACTTTCTTACTGTGTCTAGTGTCGCCTGGATGGAATTATACCTCTGCCTCGCCAACTTCTTCAGTCACCTGGACATGAGCCTTTACGATACCGATGAGCAGTCCGTTCAGTGGGATGATTGCGGGAATGCTATGATTCATCGGCATGTCAAGGTTACCGTTGATAAGGTGCGGTGATTTCGTACTGTATATAGAAGTAGGAGTCAAGGGAGCCTTCAGTCCAGTATTTCTGGGAGATGAATGGAGTCACCATGCCACATATCATATATATGCATATAGCACCTACGCGTACATTAGAATTGAAGCGCCGTCCTTTTCCTTCCTTAGGCTGGTCGAGGCTGGCAGGTCAACGGGAGATCGATTGCGTCGTTTATTGTACTACTGAGCAATATCTGCAAACGCTCCGAAATCAGGTTCAGAGATTGGGTCTTCAATGAGGATGAAAATGTATTTGGCTACTCTACTCACCATTCTCTCAGTGATCTGTCTTGCTTGCGTCTATCCGACATACCTGAGAAAGAGAATGGACTAAAATTCGAGAAAAGCAAAGGAAATGGCAGTATAAGAGACAAACACTAATAAACGGTGAATGGACGAGTATCATACTAGCAAGATCCAAATGATCTGACAGGATTACTCCCGGTCAGACTGCCCATCACCATCACCTTCAGCCTTCCCTTTCCTCCCCACCCGGAGTGGCTCAAGCCACACAGCGCCCACCAACGAACAACAGGCGAGACCGACACCAACATAGAACGTCCGCGTCAAGGCCCTGTTATACGCCGCCAGGACAGCGGGGTAAGACTCAGCCGACACACGCGCCTTGAGCTCCGTCGCGCCATTATCAAGAATAATCCGCGGATCCAAACCCGGCACACCGGCAAGGCCCCGCACCAGCTGGTTCGCAAACACGTTCTGCGCCACCGAGACCATCACCGCGCCGACCAGCGTCTCGCAGAAGATCACCGCCGCCGTGCCGGTCGCGATATCCTTGAGCCCCAGCGCGGTCTGCGCCGCCGTAATGGGCGCCTGCAGGCCGACGCCTACGCCGGCGCCGAGGAGAACCTGGTAGCCGATCCAGGGGCCGGGGCCGGCGTCTACGGTCAGGGTGG
>JAABUG020127843.1:0-20392 GCA_011319215.2 Scortechinia acanthostroma
GCAGGCGAGGACGCCAACGTGAACGCACTTCAAATTGGGTGTCAGGCCGACGAGGGGCATGAGAATAAAGTATCAGAAGCAGGAGAGCGTAAGACAATGTTGAAACCGACGACGACGACGTTGGCAAGACATGGGCGGTGGCTTTTCCTCGTTTGTTCCGCCGGACTACTCGCTACTGTCTGCAGTCTATACATCCACTCCGCCTATCTCTATTACCACCATTATACTCCTGTAGCAGCGGCCGGCGGTGCGTCGCTAGACCTTCGTCCTGTGCCTGATGCCAACAAGGACACGGTGATTGGCCATACAGGCGACCATAGCGCATGGAATCTTACTGCTCCTGACGTGGAAGATGGTGAGGATGATGAGTCTATGTTACTTCACCCTGAGCGACATGTATTTCGCGACCCCACTACAATACATATGACATGGAATGTCACGCTAGAACCACGAGCACCGGATGGAGTTACGAAATTGGTGTATCTCATCAATGGTAAGCGGTTGCAACATAACATAGCTGAACATGAAGCTCTGTTCGACCAACCTCTACCATTCCATTCTTTCAATATCAGACTGCTTACCAGAAAGCCAGGACGATTTCCCGGTCCTACGATTGAGGCACGGTCAGGTGACGAACTTGTCATCGATGTCTACAATTCTGTTGTTGAGGAAGGAGGCATTTCCATCCATTGGCACGGGTTATCTATGAAGGGTAAGCAAGTAAATGCACAAATATCTCCCCCCGCGGGGACCACGACTCCCAGCACAGCTGACTGGACAATTTCCTTGCGAAAAGGGGCCAACGAGATGGACGGGGTCGTCGGCGCGACTCAGTGTGCAATTGGCCCATCCGAGAGTTACACGTATCGTTTCCGCATCGACGACAGCCAGTTCGGCACATTCTGGCATGTAGCTCTTCTCTTTCCCGGGCTTGTCCCATGACTTGCCCAGAAGACCCAGAAGATTGAACGGCCATCAGCTAATACGTGCACAGGTACCATGCCCATTCCGGTGTACAGCGCGCCGATGGACTGTACGGTGGGCTTGTGGTCCATGAGCCAGCCAAGAGTGCCAGTCAAAACCTCTCAGTGTACCCACAACAGCCACAACATCTAGTCCTTATAGGTGACTGGTATCATCGGCAAGCAGAGGCCGTTTTTGAGTGGTATCAGGATCCGGGTCACTTTGGCTATGAGGTGTGGGAAGGCTAAGGGCAACCTCTCAGTTTCCTCACCCTGGACCATGCGCCGGTATACTAACAACCCATCTAGCCTGCACCCGACTCACTTCTCATTAACGGGAAAGGCTGTTACGACTGCTCAATGGCTGTTAAGGCGCATCCAGTGGAATGCCGCCTGATTGAGGGAGGCCAGTAGTGACTTTTGCAGAGAGTAATAGTATTATATTACGAGTCGTTAATACTGGGTTAGTCATCGTATAGGTCTCGCCTCTGCCGTTGTTGGTTATGTCTCACTAGCAGCATGACTACCAAAAAAGATCTGACTAACTTGGATGCGCTTCTCATGCTAAGAGCTTCAACCGGGTTCTCGTTCTCACTTGGCCAGGCGCCCATGACCGTCATTGCAGTCGATGGGGGAAACCGGGTAGCACCAGATACTCCAAGAGCCACTTTGATCGGCTATCTGTACGCTGGAGAACGAATGGACATCCTTGTTGAACGCCCAAGAGGTTCAGCAACAGCAGTTGGAGCGCGCAGATCTGAGATGAAGCAAGATTCTGGAACAGAACTGAGCCTGACAATTGGTCTAGATTTAGAGTACGCTCACACATTTGTGAGTGGAATATGGTCAGAACGCCTTACTAACTTATCACTAAACTAGGAACTTCCACCTGACAAACTTTGCCCTTACACCGAAGCAATCCTTCGCTGTTCGGTGGCGAGGTAACAGCGAGGAAGTCCAGGAAGATGATCACCAGGGCGACAACCATGAACCCATCACACTGTTGAATTTGGCACAACTGTCGGGCAGTCCGGTCACAGTTGACGTTGTAAAGGAACCAACGGACAGGATGGTTGTGTACACATCGATGGCAATCCGGTCGGCCAGTGGCCTTCGACCAGTCGGCTCTGTGAATCGTACTGCCTGGGTAGTTGCCGACCCCAGGGGACCGCCGCTTCTTGCCCTGAACCGGGTGAATGGGAGCGTGTAACAAAGCAGCCTGGTCCAGTCTGGGCTCTAGACGTTCCACAGTACCAGTCTGGGGAGAACAGGTGGATGGAGCTTGTGGTGAATAATCGCGATAATCAGGGGCATGTATTCCACTTGGTAAGTACAGGCTCACCCTCTGTTGAACGGACCTTTGCAGGCGTTTGAATCTAACTAGGCCGGGGAATTACCTACACCAGCATGGATATGAGTTTTACGTCGTGTCCAAATTTCAACAAACTCAACTAGGCTTTCCTGGAACATACAATCCTTTTGACCTGGTAAGTGCTCCGCTTGGCGGGCCGATGAATACAGTCAACCCCCTTCGGAAAGACACCGTGTACATCCCAAGAAATGGGTACGTCGTGCTGCGCTTCCCGTTGGAAAATGACGGGCTATGGCTACTACATTGTCACACATTATGGCACCTGGCCTCGGGCATGGGTATGGTTATTCAGATCGGCGACATTGTGGAAGACATCAAGCAGAGGGCTGCAGCACTTTGTTCAAAATGAGCATGCCTTAATATTATTACTTAATCAAGCTGAAGGTCCATACTGAGCCCCAGAGATATGACAGACCATTTTCAACCAATGGTATAAACTTGAGAAGACGGTGACATTAGCGCTGAAAAGGGGCCTACAACAGATCCGCAGCACAATCGCCCTGATAATAAGCTTTATTACACTCAGAAGCTTACCTATAACTAAATCGTTTCATGAATGTAGTGAGGTCACTCGCTTACTGAGGCACACAATCATCTCTTAGACTCTTCCCCATTGCCAGTCATACTCCGTAGAGATTGTTCGAACAGATTGATATCATCCATCTCATGATAAGATAAAGAAAAACCAGGGTAGAAACTTAGTGCGCACGACTGCCATTCTCCACCATTCTCCAGTATATAGGAGCGGAGAGTTTCCTGAGCTTCTTTCCAAAGAGGACCATGAGTAGAAAGCTTCCGGTACAGACCAGAGCAACCATGGAAACCGCGATGAAGCAGTTTTGCAATCCCGACCTATTGATCCAGGGGTTAATAGCGTAACTGAATCCAAAACCCAACGAGTTCCGGATAATGATCACAGACACCATACTGTCCCCAGAGATCTCCTTGAAGCAGTCGATACTATAGGACAGCGAAATCGAACCGCCGCAGACGACTCCGAAAGTAAGTATACCAAGGCCGACAATGAGGCCCATGTAATGAATATTCTTGGCAGCACCGACGCCCCACAGAATCAGTCCGGCCGAGGCCATAAGGCCGGAGAATAGCAGCGGCCACAGGCGCTGCTCCGGCTCCCGAACTCCCTTGTTCCGTCCTGCGAGTTGAAGCATGAACCTATCCGCAACAAGACCAGACCAGAGCGATGCCAGAGCTGCGCCGACGAATGGAGAGAGATACGCAACTCCCACCATACTGGAAGAAAAGTTGTACGGCGCGCTACTTAGGATGGACGAGGTGGTTGCGTTTAGAACGTTATACCAGGACAGGTTGGTCCCGTAGAGAAGACCACCCCAAACAATGCTGGGGAAGAAGAGCATAATTTTCAGAGGATTCAAGAACTCTTTGAAAATCTTTCGAGGAGTTGGCCGGCCAGGCAGAAGGCGGAACAATGACAGTTTCTGGACATAGTTGAGTGGTGCCGGAAAGGCTGGATCGACCTCGATGTCTAACACGCAACTGCCAACGTCAAGGTCGGCCTTCTTGTCGCTAGTTCCAGTCACGGAGTCGGGGGTGTGTAACTCGCTGGCGGCACGTTCCACTGTTCCCAGTGGCTCAGCCTGTCTGAAGTAGATGGTGTCTTCCATGAAGAAGAAGAGAATCACGGCGGATACAGCCAGCCACAGGGCGCCGAAGTACATCACCCAGCGCCATCCGACGCCATTGTTGATGAAACCAGCGAAAAAGGGGGCAAGGAAGTTGCTTCCAAACAAGAGGAATGCATAGTATCCCATAAATGTGCCACGTTCGTGGGCGAAAAACAGGTCAGGAACTGAGATCTCCGGCAGCGACTCCACTGGGGCCGAACACATGCCGAGGAGGATACGGTGAGCATACCAGACATGGGACGAACGGGAGTAGGCAGTCCAGATCATGGGCCCAATGGCCAGGATACAGGACGTAATGTAAACTCCGCGACGGCCATAAGCAAGAGCGATCGGTTGCCAGATAAGGCACGTCCATCCGAGGAAGAGAAACATCAGACCGGTGCCCAAATTGAGATCTGAGATGGAGATGCCCGTTTCTTCTGAAATCGGGGTGAGGACCGAGTACTGGACAGCAGTTGCAATTCCTATTGCAACCACATAGACGTAGACCATGGAGATGGCGAGGAGCTTGCGGGGCCGGCTCCAGTTTAGAGGATCCTCGGGGTCAGCACTTGGGCGCGGATTCAGGACAACTTCTCTGTTTCCGTCATGATCAATGTCACCGGCGACGTCCACCAGGTAGATGGTGCCGGGGACCATTTCACGGTCGACCTCGGATGCTGCCATGTCAAGGTCGAGGCTGTTTGTTCCCATAGAGAAATAGTATAGTGTATTGCGGTTCCAGGTCTGCTATAATCACACCTGCAGAAGCACATTTAACTCTGTAACAGAAAGCGTGAAGAATTATTCACTTATATAGCCGTCTGATCTCTCCATGTGGAGGTGCTGTGATCAGGACTGACTGATAGAAGATAAATTCTATTCGGGACTGTTGCGCGAGAGCCCCTCGCGCCGGGCCAATGTAGCAATTGTTGGAATAGAAGTTCACCTTATCGCGTGAGGACAAAGCAGCTAGTTCGATAATTCGATCTATGTGTCCATATTCTCGGGATGGCTCCGAATGCTGTATTGGCTCCACTTGGAGATTGGATTTACCGTTTCAGGCAAATGGAGCATAATATTGTGGGGTAATGGGGATGTCTGGCGACATTATATTCGTCGAGATAAGCCATCGTGAGCTTAGTTCTTTTGCGGTCCTTGCGGGGGATGGAGGTGGAGTCTACTCCAAATCCACTTGTTATACATTACGTATATTCGTTATCTCCAACCTCCACTTTCTAATTACCAAGCATGCTTCCTAATTCCTATCTATACCCGGCATAACCACTGCGCAATCAGCATTTGTCCGAAGGCCAAATAAAAAGAATAAACCTAAGATAAGTAACTACTTCTTATGAAAAAGGAAGGAGCTAAACGACTAAACCATAAATATCACGCAGCTGGCCAACCACTGGCGGTGTTTTTGAGATGAGGACGGGCTTAGTGGATCTTTAGGCTCAATGGAAGAAGATAACAACAACGACTGTATCGGCCGAGACTTATCCCCTTGGACCAGAAAGAAGAATTGATCATTGAGATACCTGTACAAAGAATAGAAAAGCTCCGAGCCCTCGTCTCCGTTCTGTGATAAAACTTATACACAGGTTCGGGTATAGCATTGCAACCTAAGAGTAACTTAACCACCATGTTTGACATGATTCGGCCATGGCAAGAAATCGCCGACGAACAGCAGAGGCTCAGAAATTCTCAGATTCCCAAGGAATGGCTTCTCAACGACCTTCCGCCGACCACAGTCACCAATGTGATGGACGTGCCCTATACATGCGGCATCATGACCCCTGAAGAACTCGCATTGACAGAGAAGGATGCGACTGAGCTACTGGGACTGATTGCCACCGGCAAACTGAAGAGTGTTGATGTCACATTAGCCTTCTGCAAACGCGCAGCAATCGCTCAACAACTGGTAACCGAACTGCTTTTTTCTGTTCTTGGGGTAACCAACTGACACATCTCCTTCTGTCAGGTCAACTGCTTGACGTTAATATTTTTCGACGAGGCACTAGAGAGAGCAAAAGAGCTCGATCTTTACTTTGAAACACACGGAAAGACCGTCGGGCCATACCACGGGCTGCCTATTTCTATCAAGGATCAGTTCAATATCAAGGGCAAAGTCTCATCCGCAGGTTATCTGGCATGGATCAACAACCTCGCTGATGAAGACGCGAAAGTAGTCAAGATTGTACGGGATGCTGGAGCGGTATTCTTTTGCAAGACCAATAATCCTCAGACCCTGATGCATCTGGAGACCAATTCGAACGGTTCGTTTCCCTCTAGGGTTGTTAATACAAGTGAAAAAAGTCAGTCACTGACCAGCAGAACCACAGTACATGGACGCACCCTGAATCCCTACAATCGCAATCTGACTCCTGGCGGTTCCTCGGGTGGTGAGGGTGCTCTCGTTGCTTTTCGCGGCTCTCCCATGGGTCTTACTACGGATGGAGGCGGCAGTACTCGCGTTCCTGCAGCGAATAATGGCTTGTTTGGCCTTAAGCCATCATCCAACCGAGTCCCTCTGGCCGGCTGTACATTGACAATGAGAGGCTGTGACTCCTTCCCCGTTGTAGCAGCGCCCGTCACTCGAAGCGCCCGGGATATTGAGTACTTTATGAAAGTCGTTCTGGGGTCCGAGCCCTGGAAAACAGAGCCGGAACTGGTTCCCCTTTCCTGGCGCCCAACCGAGCTACCTTCAAAGATCAAGATCGGTATCTACAGTGACGACGGTGTAGTACGTCCGCACCCACCCATCACCCATGCAATTTCCATCCTAAAGGAAAAAATTGTCCAACTTGAGCAACGTTGAATTGGTAGAGTGGACCCCTTGGAAGCATGACCGAGGATACGATATCATCCGCCAGCTCTACTATCAAGACGGCGGGAAGGAGAACTTGGATATTATAGCTTCGACGGGCGAACCTATATTGCCACTGTCGGAATGGATCTTCAAGCCATCCCACACCAAGCCTCGCACGATCCAAGAAGGCTGGGAATTACAATACAAGCGGGACACCTTCCGACGTACGTTCGACCTTACCCAACCCTTGTAGAAAAGAAAAATTCCATCCATATATGGATTCACTCATTGTTGCTAACCCTAATCTAGGAGCTTACCTTGAAAATTGGAACTCACATCCCAATGCACCAGACTTCATTGTTGGCCCTGTTGGACCGTCCGCAGCTCCTCGACACGACACCGCCAAGTACTGGGGATACAGTGCGATATTCAATCTACTTGACTACCCGGCCTGCGTCTTTCCCACTGGCTTGGTCTGCGATCCCAAGGTACATCCCTTGGACACAACATACGGACCAAGAGATAACGAATTTGACGGATACAACTGGGGCAACTACGATGCGAATATCTTTGAGGGAGCCCCGATTTCTCTGCAGGTGACAGGACGGAAATGGGACTGCGAGCGGGTTCTGAAAGCTGCTGACTTTCTGTCTAAAGTAATTGCTAGTTGATTTACCCTTAACGGACGAAGGAATGTCTGAATTGGGAAGTACATAGAGATAGATATACATAGATATACCAATCACAAGTGAACAAGTTTATTGAGGATTGAATCTATACTAGCAGTTTAACTATTTAATAATTTCTAAGCTAATTTAATATAGCATCTATCGGGCTGCACGCAGGGAAATAATGAAGCTGGATAGCTCGATAAGGGGTGGCTCAACGACCAGTACGTAGGGGTCCCCCGGGGAGGCATGCATGGAGCCCATGTGTGTGGAAAAAGGTTACTAGCTCTTCCGCACGCTCGATTGCTACATGGTTAAGGTCATTGAAGGCGAGGGAAATCGCCAAGCGCAAGGAAGCGAGAGAAACAGAACAAATTGGCTGCTGGCAAGCGAAAGCTTGACTTCCTTGACTGTTGGTTAAGGGCTACGACTCTACGGCAGAACACTCGGGAGTGGCCTATAACCAGATCTACTTTAGGATCATCGACGGTCTATACAGTGTGATAGCTAAGGGCGAGACGAAGGGCGATAGCCTAGTCCCTATCAACTAGTCTACGTTCCGCTAGCTCTGCCACTTCGCCGTTAAATGTGAATCCTAATCTCGATATATTCCTCTAGCGGTCCGCTAGTTATATTCTCTCGGTGGATATTAGCGCCTTTAGCGACTATAGTAATAACTGTGGCTTTAGCTTATTCTTTTCCCGTACCGTCAAGGATGGGGCTATAGATCTCCTAACTAACTAGGGAGACAGTTTACTCGGTATGCATTCCCATTGCTCTCTGCGGAGTAGGATTAGCCGTATCGGATGTCTCAGATTACTTAAAACCCTCCCGATGCGAGTCGGTTCCTCATGCCGTATGCGGTGGGTTTGAACTTGTTGGACCTTTCCGTTTTCTACAGGATATAAAGTCCAGAGCACCATACTGCATAGGTAGCACATCAATCCTTCAGTATTATAATAGGCAGTTTCTGGGCGACGTAAGTTATCCTACTATTCATGCTGGGCTTTGGCATACCGAGACTCGAATATAGCCACTCAATGTCCCAACAATTCTCGCAGCATCCAGTTTTGTTGGTCTCGGTGTCACCACGTTTGACGTCTATATTGCCAACGGAGAGCAATGGTAAGTGTTAATTGCCGGTCCAAACCCTACAGTGAATATTCTAACTTGATCAACTACAAGGCACATTGATCAGAATAACTTTCTGCGGAGTATCAAAAATTTCACATTCGACATCCAACTTACCGACCCGTCTGCTTATATCTGCGCCATTTACTGGCAAGTCGCCCAGGGTACATCGTTGGAGGATATCGAGTTCTATATGCTGTATGACACCAATGTCCCATGAAATACGCAGCAGGTTTGAGCTCGAGCCCACCGAGACTGCAAAGCAGATGCAGCTAATTGGTCTCTAGGGTATCTACATGGAGAACGGCTCTGGTGGTTTCCTCGGGGATTCGACGTTTGTTGGTGGAAATTTCGGGTACAGTAGCATTCTTGACTTCCTGTAGAGTTGTATGCCATGGATGTATGACAGAGCTTATTGTGGAAACCAGCAGTTCACCACTAGTCAGCTGGTCTTTGTTATTTGCCACCGGCACTCCAAGTCCATTGGGACTGGGCATGGACTCTGCAGGATTATGTGATTGAAAGCTGCCACAATGGCTTGACCATTGTTGGAGGAGTAGGTTCTATATTCCTTAAACCACGAGTTAGCCGTCGTGCTAGTATTCGACGACATAGGCTGGTGGTCCCATGAGTACTGGCCAGGGGCGGCAGTGAGTAGGCTCTCTCATTCTTACTGATGCAATGATTGCCAACACTCCCAACGGTCGTAATTACCTCCCTTTATGCGGAGAATCCCACCTCATTCCTTATCCAGAATGTGGGCTTCTTCAACGTCGAGACAGCCATCCAAGATTGTGCCTGAGCACAGGTCGTCTCGCTGGTGCCCATGAGGTTTTGAAGGATTCATGGGGCTTTGGAATGATGGTTTACAAGCCACCGGCACTGCGACGTTTGTCAACGGCCAGGGCATTCCTGTCATGAATCGCACTGATGCACTTATTGGTACTAATGCCTACATGAAGGCCGATCTTTATACACTCTGCAGACCTAAGTATGATACCTCAGACCGAGTGAGGTTGTGAATATTAAGACCTGTGATGGTAAGTCTGACGACACAGTTGTGCTCAATAATATGCTCTCCCACGGCGCCAATTCGTCTTCTGTTGTCTATTTCCCGCGGACGCCCATGGAAACTCATACTGACCATATCACGGATCTGGTTCCCAATTTGAAGCTTGTATAGCACGTGTAGGTTATAAGACGGTAACTGATGATGAGAAGTAATTGATCAAATCTTAGGCGCGTCCGTGGAACTGATTGATGGACTAGGGGTGCAACTGAGGACATCATCTTATCTTTAAGCTATGGCTATACTGTAGTCGACTGTGTCTGACCAAGTTTCTAGGCTGCTGAGAAGGCTGATTGTAGCTTAACACTGCCTGAATAAAGATACCTGCAGAGTCCAGCATCATCTATATCGCTGATTTGATCCAACATTCGCTTATAGATTAAGGATTTCTGTACATTTCGAATCAGAGCCTACTTGCTTCGGGATCCCTATCCTAAAACCTAGCCCATTTACTGAAAACAGGAGAAAATTCAGATGCAAGAACATTAATCTCTTAGTACGTGTAGTCCAGTGTGACTATAGTATAGTTCTGACTCTTGACGTGCACAGTGACTTCCGTTGAGCTGTATTAGACTGCACTGGTATTAAATGAGTTTTTCATTACTCTATATAGGAAAGGATGGCCATTACCTTAGTCTGTTTCCAGTTAGATATATACATCAGACGCTATAGTGCAGTATTCAAGCTTCTAACCCTGTATATTTGTGTAACCTCTTTGCTCTTTGCCTCAGTTCTAATACTAACCACCCTTCTCCCTAACCTCTCCCTACCTTCCCTCTTCTATAAATATAAATATTGCGGAACCTTCCTCAGTCAGCTACACCTAATCTGGCGCTGTTCAAGGTTACTAAACTCTATGTATCTCTTGGTTGGTGAGAAGAGGCCGCTATTAGGAGGTTAAGTCCTCTACTTATACTACCACTATGGTAGGGTTGCAGCTTGATCTCTGACCTACCCAGAATAAGAAAATAATTATTATAATGCAAGGCATTTCCATTAATGAACATGATGTATGGTTATAATATTTCTAAAATCATCTAATCCTTGAGTGCTAGACGCGAGGGGCGTGGTAAACAAGGATATGAATGTGCTCGAAAACATTCCATCTAGAGTGCAGAGAGACAAAAATTAATAGAAATAAAGCAGAAAGTTGTACCAGCAAGAAATAGGGATATAAATAGCTAACAAAGAAGAAAGCCTAGCATAGACGCAGAGACTAGACATGGACGCGCTATTATTTCTATGTAGATATAAACCTTAGCTATCCACTGATATAGCTATCTAGTCTCACTAGTAGTAAGGCAAATTTTGTTCAAAGTTGGGACACGCCTCTAAGTTTGACTGGCGGCCAAATTGCGCCTAGTAGGTTCTAGCATATAGCACTACTATTTCTATATAGCTGTAGATCTAAACGAACTAAATATATACTTATTCAGTCAGGCCGCCTATAACGCCTATCTTATAGCCCCTTCAATCTAGACCTGTGTCGTAGAATGAAACTGGCCATTAAATCACACCTACTAGAGTAGAGATTGCCGCGCTATTATTTCTAGGTAGATAGAGACCTCAGATAACCACTGATGTACTTGTCTAGTTCGACAACCAATGCCGCCTATTTTTATAAGCTCTCCAATCTAAACCTATGTTCATGGAATTTAACTAGCCATGAAATCACAACTACTGGCTTATACAGTGCTATGTGTATATTTCTAGGTAGAGATAGATATTTCTAAACTATAATTATAGTTAACTAGCTGTACTAAGAAGTAAGCCCAGTTTTATACTCTCTAGACTCTAAACATATATGCTGTGTAGCGGGCAGGGCCCGCTGAGTGCTCGAGCTTACTAAGCACTCGCGATCTGCCTCAGGCAGCAACGTACTTCTGTCAACAGTACCAGTCACATGACCTCTGTTACACTCAATGTTCTAATCACCTATGTCACGTGATTTCGGCCGGAGCTCGCACACCCCTTATAATATTCGCCCGCTGCGATCTAGTTAGATTCCTTAGCGATTTCTTACCGTTCGAATCTAGGTCATAGATTCCGAGGCTTTAGCCCGTGACATGCTGTAGTTTAAAGTATTATCTAGCCATGACTACTGGCTTCTGTAGTGAGGCGCCTGTATTTCTATACTTCTAGATACCTATTATTACTATCTATATAACCCTTTTGTTATAATAATGATGATGCCTCTAGATAGACTCTCCCAGACTTAAGTGTATACTACTACCTAACTCATTGCCTAGCTACGCTTATTAGTTATAGATTATTATATATGGTATTCTAGATTGTGTTAAGCCTACCTTACTTACATAATTTAATGCCGAATAGCCCTGTACCCTATACCTAAATAAATTAAATCTCCAACAATGCTAACATCTACTATCAACTGGTAACCCTCTCTACTAGAAGTAGCTTAATACTCTCTGATCCCCAAGTTAAGCTGCTAACTGGGTAACCCCCTTACAAATCCATTTTTTAATGGATGTTACTAAGTCCTAAGTATTAAGATAGAAGGAATCATAGTCTACATTGGGGAACCCCCTAGTATTGCGGCACCCTCGGCATCTTTAAGCTACAACGGGCGCTAGTAGGGAGGTATCGGGGTCACGGGCGTGCCTATGTACTACGACTAAGACACTGCGAACACCGAACCACCCCTAAGGTACCGGGGTCATGGGCGCGCCTAGGTACTACGAGGGTTGAACCACTGTTCCTGTGGAATAAGGGTCCCATTAACTCTGCGAAATTTATCCTCAATTTCTTAACTAAACAGCATAGGGAAATAATCAAGAAAGGTTTTGATCAGGCCTAGATAAAAACTAATAGTGTTAATTATATCTTAGTCTGTAGTTAGATAGCGGAGTACACTGTCTAAGCCCAGCTGCTTGATTCCTATTAGGTTATATGCCTGGTGTATGTCTCATTAGATTTGCTCTGATATATGCTGGCTGAGGGTATAGTTCTCCCCTCCTTGGGTGCATTTGCTTTGGCTAACATTACTATTTGCTGTTTTAGTCTAGTTATGTGTTGGGTCTTTATTACAGTTAAGTTCAATGTATATATACAAGCAGTGTGTAAAGGAATGGGAAGGTAAAGCTTGGCAGTGTAGCTGTTGGGTTTGACTTTCAACACCTAAAGGGGATTTCATGTTCTACTTATGTTCTGGTATTGCTGAATGGACATCTATTATTAGATAGATAGGGGTATCTAACAGGGCAGTAAAGATCATCGCAAGGCTAAGGACAGCGCCTCGCGATTATCAGCACTATCCATGTATAGCTACAGCGTCTCCAGCTGTCAAGAACAGTCAAGCGAGATAATTGGACAGTATCATATCATGAGGTGGGCTGGATGACAGCATTTATCCTTGGCTGCTTTCATGGACGAATCGGATGTCGAATGCACTTTGCCCTTTTGCCCTTTTGCCCTTGTCGCTCATTGATGACACCCGATGTTGCCTCGATCAAGTAATGATGTTGGAGTCTCTATATGGCACATGCTATGGTAAATCGCTGCCAGGGACTGACTCCATGTATGAATGAGTGACCTTGGTCGAGTCGAGATAGGAACTTCATCTCACGTTCTCACGGCAGCAATGGCTAGTCGAATCCGTCTTTCTGCTGTCAATGATGGAGACTTTCTCGTCCACTCATATACTAATAATTACCTAATATCACTACTACAGTGACAGGAACTCTTTCCCCCGGCACAGCTGGTCAACCTGGGTATAAGCTGGGGATTCCCGCCAACAAAGGAATTAATACGAAGTCTCCGACCTTATATAATGCCGTTGTCTGCATATATAACCTTCTCAATAACTTTGTTCCTCTGCGGCCGAATTGCTGTATGTCTGAAATGAACAAAGAGAGATGTTTTTAATGCGCCAGGGCCTGTTTCAAGAGACCTTCCTGTAAGGCAGAAGACAAATTGGCTTGGGTATCTGAAAGACAAAGGTTTATGTCTTAATGGATAATTGACTTTGTGGCAGTGGAGACACACTCATGTTAGACACCCGGGGCCATTTAAGATAACTCGCTGGTTGACTGTCTATAAAACTGTTCTTTTCTTTAATTAGTTTACTTTCACTCACCAACCTGTTACCTGCTCCCTTGCCAATACCCTCCAAATCAATCACTAGGTATCCTCTTTTATATCATCTTTATCATGTTTATGTATCTTTTAAACCTCAGATATCCCAAAATAGATTTGCTGGCTGGGCAGCATCTTCTACTAACAACTCTAATAATACAGCTAACAACAACTTCAGCCTGATCAGCATACTTCCCCTGGAATGTCTAGTTAATATCCTTAAGAACCTAGACACTACTGATAACCTGTCCATCTTTAATGTCTCTAGAGAGATATAAACATGGGTAAAGCCCCTTATCTTCTAGGATATACACTAGAAATACAGGGTCATCCCTTTTAGATGAGTCCTTCTACTCCTAGAATAAATCTTACTTAATCCCCAGATTGCATGGTATGCCAGGCACCTCCAGCTCACTTACACCAGGCCAGCCTTTTACTGGCCTAATCCAGATATTGACTTTTAGTAGCATGCCATGTGATTTACCTTTGTTTCCATAAATACTATCAAGTTTATAAGGCAGATTAGGTTTTTTAACACTGAAGCTGATGTGCAGTTCCTCTGGTAGGGCAACTACTACCTGTATACAATGGTTCTCATCTTCTAACTACATAACCTGTGAAGTTTGGAGTTAGATTATATATTCACTCTGATCAATAGTTTCCCTGGTATGTTCCTCTAACATGCCCTCTGCTTGAAGGGATCTCTAAATTCTATAGACTGAAGGTGCTCAAATACAGTGGTGATGTTCTCCAGGCTAAGACACTGGATGAGGAGGCAGAAGAGGCAGTAGCCACTATTCCCCCACTCAGGAACAGGTTCTAATTTGCTCCCTGGTTTGCTCTGCCTAAGCTGAAATATATCAAGATATAGCTCAGGAGTGCTTTCTGGCTTAAGAAGATAATTATCCTCTGGAGGCTGGTGAGCTTGAAAGCCTGGTCTTAGCCAGGTTAAGTGCTGGTGCTTCTGATATCAAGGAAATTCTGGACACCTGTCCAAAGCTCCATAGGCTATACCTAGGAGTCTGCTACAACTTGGTCCAGCAGCAAGTCCTTAATAGTAAGGAACTGGTCGACGTATTAAAGCCACTGAAAGATCGCCTCGACTAGGTCTCAAGACGGACCCAAGCTTCATTAGTGGATTCAGCTGGGACCAAAACAATATTCCTAGCAACCCCACACTGACGGATTCTTTCTTGATGCTGTTCTGTAAGTTTAAGAAGCTTGTCAGCTCAAAGTCCCAATGCCTCTATTACTGAGATGGTTCTTAAATAAGAATTAGGAGGAATTGCCCAAGTACCTGCCCCCAAAGGTGCGTCATATGGTGCTTCAGAATGATCTCTCTGGGGTTGACAACTACATGGGATTTATATGGCATGGTCTTTGCGGTTGACCAGCGGATTGTTGAGATGAAGAAAATGGTTCCTAGTTTAGAATGGATGACTCTTAGAGTCTGGGAAACCAACCCTCAATGGTGAAATGACGACTTTCCTGGCAGAAGCGGCGGACATGGCCCAGTCTGTTGGGGTACAGTGTGAATTGTTGTCGACGGGCTCGGCTCGGGGCTTTAGGTCGCCAGCGCTACCTGATAGCTCCCTAGGTGTTCTGGTGTGTGTTCCCTATTCATCTACAGTCGATAGTGAGCTTGGCCCGAAAATGATCGAACAATAGGAGAATTGGAAGCGGTCTGAGAAGGAGTATGCTCAACAGGGGGCAAAGGACTGTGACTATGTGCAGAAATTTTTGACGTTTTGCTATTATATGAGGGGTGGCCAGTAAGTGTGCTGTTTGCAGCCAGCACCTAATCGGCATGACTCTAATTTCGGTAGATGAGGACTTGCAATGGCTCGCTTTGCATATAAGATCGACCTATCAGATCAGAAAGAAATGATGATTCTTCCAATGACCAAGCTTCTAATGGAAATCGGAACCCTCCATAACGATTATTATTCGTGGGAAAGGAGAACGGCTCCTATCATAGCCTCCGGGGGCAAGGTTCCTATAGGAAACGCGGTTACCCTGTTCATGGAGCGGTACGCTATGACTCTAGAAGAGGCAAAGGCTGCAGTTAAAACTACCGCTATTGAAAAGGAGCAGCAGTATCTTCGAGCTAAAGAGGAGTTTTGGGAGCAGCAAACAAACTTGGATCCGTCTGCCTCATCAAATATAAAGAAATGGCTGGACATCATGGAGCACATGGCAGCAGGGAATCTCCTTTGGAGCATCTACTGTCCCCGTTATCATCGCAAGGCGAATAACCCATGTCTTGATCACTATCTGAAAAGGTGCAGCCAAGGATACAGTTTCCTCGAGGACTGTACAATATCAGACTCCTTTGCCGGGCCTCAAACCAACACCACCCTGAAGGCTACACACGTTGTTTTGCCCAATGGGTATGGTATTACTGACCAGTCAACAGCCTTTTCCAACCTGAGCCTGGAACCCTTCGATGAAACTGTAAGCGCAGCTGAGTTAACCCTGGAAGAGCGGTCAGGAGAGATCATTTGCACTGAAACAGCCGCAGGTTATCAAACGTCCTTCCGCATATGTGAGATCATTACCTTCAAGAAGGCCGAGGCAAACATTCATAGACGCGGTGAATTTGTGGTACCAGGTGCCAGACCATGAAAGAAGAATCATACAATCCACCGTTGATCTTCTTCATAACTGCTCTTTAATGTATGTTGAAGATTGGCCGAACCATCTGTTGGGTTACTAAACTTGATCAGGTTAGACGACATTCAAGACGAGTCCCCTCTGCGCCGAGGAAGGCCTGCCACCCACATGATATACGGGTGTGCACAAATCATGAACACAGCGTACTACTTGTGCATAGAAGCACTCCAGAACCTCTGTGGACTCTCTAAGATTGGGACAGGCAATTAGTCATTAAGATAAAGAGGAACTCCGGTTGGCTCACATAGGTCAAGCTCAGGAGCTTTACTGGACGTACCATGGCATTGCCCCGTCCGAAGAAGACTATCTCAGAATGATTGATGGAAGTCTGTTGGCCCCCTCCCTAGTTGTTACCCTGAAGCACTGATATAAAAAACATCTAGAGACTACAAGTCTATTCCGACTGGCTGGTCGACTGCTGCAGTGTGAAGCAAGCGCAAACGGGTATGTTAACCCCCTAGAGACTTGGGATCTCAACTGACTTCATAAGAAACCTTGACCTCAGCAAATTTATTACCCTGCTGGGTCGGTTGTTTCAAATTCGAGACGACTATCAGAACTTGGTATCAGTTGATGTATGCTCATTTGCTTCCTCAACAATTTTATGGGACGTTGACCTTATAAACAGTACTCCGAGTACTCCGATCAGAAAGGCTTCTGTGAAGACCTCGACGAGGGAAAGTTCTCTCTTTGCCTCATCCATGCCCTTAGTACGAAAGACCCGGAGCTTGCAAGCATACTCGAGCAACGAAAGCGTCGTGGTCAGTTAGGTCATGAGCTGAAACGCCTAGTTTTAGAAAGACTTCGAGCGAGTGGAAGTTTAGAGTATACTCTTAGTATACTGCAAAGACTTCACCAGGGTATAAAAATGGAGCTTGGCAGACTTGAAGATGTGACTAGGCGTAAGAACTGGGTGTTAAGGATGCTGCTGTATAAATTAAAGGTTGACATATAAAATTTGCGGCGCCTCCTGACCGTCCAAAACTGGTGTCACTGCTGCACACTCTTTCAATGTCCCGTAACTAATATACTGCTTACAGGGCTGGAATGGAACTCTTGCTCCCATCATGTTCTGCCTTCATAGTGCTCATTTTCGCCACTTGATGATCAAATCTAGGGGAGTTGTTCGGAGAATCCATCTGGCCTATACATTGTGCAAACCACTTGGCAACGCCTTTCCTTCAGGTTGTCGACACGTCATTCTCGTCAGCGGGCGGGAGACCGGGCGCACCGTGTGAAGGCTGGCCAGTATCTAATGCAGATGGCATTGAATACTCAACCCACTCACCGTCCCTGCAACCTGACTCTATTAAACGCTTCTGACCTCCCTACGCCCTACACAAGCGATGGACTCGGGTCCTCAACTGCTAATAAAAACCCTGAGATTCTACCGATCGACCCGCAATTAATGCAAGATTTTAGCTCGTCGATTTTTGATGGGCATGAGCCGGCGTGTTCTGGGGTCAGAGAGCAGAGTGACTCTCCATATGCCACATGCAGCCCAGATCCCATTACCTCTTCCACATCTGTCAAGTTGAAAGATGCGAGGCGATCCCGCAGAGAAGCTGTACCAAGCGCAGACACCGCTGTATTTCCTGTTAGTGTGGACTTGGAAGCTTCCCCAGCCTTGACTACTGCACCTAGGATGAAATCACTTAAGGAAACCAACTCTCGTACTGTGGATACCGATGGAGTACATGCAAACCATCGACTGACTAGGGCCACGATGCGAAGACAAGCCACTGACGCTCAAAGTGGCCACATTTCATGCCCCAAGAGCACAAGAGCGGCGAATCATTCTTCTAAGGAAGAAGAGACCGATTCAGTTTCGAGACGTTCGTACGGGGTGAAGCCATCACCGCGAGTCACTCGCTCAAGTCTCAGGAAATGTATGCGTCAGTGAAGAATTAATGGCGAATGGACATTGTGGACCCGCCATCTTATCACAACTATCCGGCTCAAGAACCAACAGATTATGTAATGAGTCTACTAATACCACAACTCTGTTGGGTATGTGACCCTAGCCGCGAGAATGGAATGCTTTCAAGGACGGTCTGAAGAACGACAGAGCACGAAATCTTGATTGTAGGGAAGGTGCTATAACTCAGACAGAATGGGATATGTCAATGCATCTATATATCCTATTAATCAGGTGAAGCGTATTTTATAGTTGAATGTGCTTTTAATTATCGTACCGATATCCGAGGAGAAGCGTGATGATTGTACTATCTGTCCAATCAGCGCTGAACGGCAAGACGGACGAGTATAACATAGAAGCAATATTGAAGCCACGACCTCAAAGTGTAGAGCGCCACATCATTCCTCAGCCGCCGCTGCTTTGACCTGTCCAAGAGCTCATGGATTTGACGCCTAAGGTCCGCATACCGTGGCAACCCACAGATCAAGGAATTGCGGTCAGAATCGACGCAACGCCTTGGCAATGGATCCATATTGAGAAATATGGCAACATATAAACTGAAATCTTTAGACCGTTTCTGAAACCAGTAGTGAAGTATGTTATTTAATTGGATGATCCGCGAAAAACCTTACCACAGTTTGAATAACATCAAATTGTTACAAGCGCTGCACGGCTGGTCTTTAGTTAATGTCGTGAGATTTAGTTGACTCCTCTAAAAATCACTCCTCTTACATGCGGATGTGGTCGTATATCTGTTGCCTGACACGCAAAGCGGATCGGGGTCCAGTTTGGGATCCGCATCAAGTGATGGTGTATCAGTACTGCCTTTCAAACCGTATTTCCCATGTACAACTCGTAAATCTGTCTCGAGCCACCAGCTTTCCCCCAGAATTCAGACAAACTGCGATCCTGCCGCGTAAGCTAAAGCCCAGGGTTTATACCTGAACATGTCGAGGGTCAGAGGGAATAGCGCGGTTGGACTTGTGATGTAGGGACACTTACTCCAGATCCAGCGCTCCTGACAGATATGATTTGATCCAAACATCGTGGTTTTGCGACCATCAAGGACGGGAGAGGGCTAACTGTCGGCAACGAGCCGTCGTTCACATCTGGCCAACCATTTTGTCCACCCCTCATACGCTTTACCACCAGCCTCCAAGTGTATCCCGAAAATATAGCTACCAAGCAAACAAAGCTATCTGTCAAGCTTACCACCGAATGACTTCGATGACGATGTACGTAAAACTCGATGCAGCAAAGAGGGGTGTCATTG
The DNA here is from genome assembly GCA_011319215.2 of Scortechinia acanthostroma. NCBI lineage: Eukaryota > Fungi > Ascomycota > Sordariomycetes > Coronophorales > Scortechiniaceae > Scortechinia > Scortechinia acanthostroma. The sequence goes on from JAABUG020127843.1 coordinate 19,617, forward strand.
TTAATGACGGGCTTCCCAACGCTTGACCGATTATTTTTCCAATCCTTTTCCTATCTACAAAGAGAGATGACAAAAAGCCGGCTTACAATCAGAGACCCAAAGTTAGACAGCGGAGTAGGTCCAATAGTACTCCTCCTGTGTCCATGAAGGGTAACGTGAGCTCGGCTGGAGCGATAAGTGACGCTAATGGTAGTGACGTGGACATCATAGGAACTCAGGCATGCTATAGCTACTCTGGAGCCAACTATTTGCAGTACCACCACAGATGTGTCGATCTTTGTCAGTGTTCTTGCTTGTTTTATGGCATTCACTTGCTTGCGCTTAGGAGCAGACGAGACAGTGCACAATTGGGATGGGGCATGCATCTCACTCTCTTGAGTGGCTCGCGGATTTGCAAATCGTTCTAGAGGAAGTAGGGGAGATGGGAGTTACTTTGATCCGGCTGGTAGAAGCCCAGGCTTTGGCATACGTAAACGAATTTGAGAGCGCATAAAGCTACGGACACGGCACACATAGTATAGAAGTCTTTGGACCAGGTTTCATGGGTGATCCATTTGTTGCTACGTGAGCCAATGCTAATTGATACCATTTCTGATGATAATGTACTTTAGCAGCCCGCTGAAGATAGATTATTGACTGTGCCAAGGGTGGATATGTGATCAGGGCCTAGGGCGTTCTCAAAGCCTGCCAGGGCTCGCTGGTACATCTCCTCGGCCTCTCTCGGCTTGCCCTGAGTCCTGTAGAGATTCCCAAGCGTGCTGACTATGATAAGGGTG
>JAABUG020127954.1:0-21474 GCA_011319215.2 Scortechinia acanthostroma
TTCAATTTCAAATATCGTTTTTTGCCTTGTTATTTTTGATTTTTATTCCTATCTACTTTCTTAAAATTTGTAGAATGAAGAAGTTATCAAAAAAAATATTATTCTAAATTTACTATCAAACTAATTAATATTTTACGATTTTCGCTATTAATCATTTGCATCATAGGAAGACTTAAAGCTAGACTCAATCAAGATTGTGTATTTATTTTCAGAAATCAAAATTGTGAAGAAAGATTTTTAACAGAAAAAGTTCCACTGAAAATTCAAAAATTAGTTATTAATATTTCTGCTTCTTCAAATAAACTTACAAGTGATAGTGATGATCCTGTGTTACAAAGTGGCCTTTGAGGTTATCATTGATACTATGGTGGCAATTGAAATTATAGTAATTACACAGTGAAAAAGAGTATTGTAGATTCTCTTCGTAGTGAAAAAAAATTTGTTAAATTGATCAAAAATGGAGAGTTAGCAATAGGCGAAGAATTTCAAGATGAAAACTTTAAAATCTACTATTCTAAAAAAATAAATTTTATTGGCAAAGAGATTATATTCATGAGAATTAATGAAATTTTTTTAGAAGATAAACAAAACTCTGAAAAGAAATACTGTGAAAAATATGCTAAATTTTTATATTCGATAGTTATGGGTGAAAAATACGGAATATCTTTCCTACATGCATATTACAAGTACAATAAAAATTTTCTAAATGCTGTTTTAAGTGAATCAATTTTTTTTGTTAAACATGATCTATTTTCTAAGATGTTAGAAAAAATCGAATTCACTCTTGGTAAAAATAAATTAATTGAAATAGTAAGACTTAATATGACTAATTGTAGTCGATTAGAACTATCTACTACTATTCTAAAAAAATGCGAAATTGCAGTTATGCGTGATAAACTAACTAATGGGTATAGTGAAGAGCATATGCTTATTTATAACAGAATGATTACTGAAGATTTAGACATGAATTCTTTAGAGCTAACTTATAACAAAGAAATTTATTCTGATAAGCATGTTTACCTTGATTATATCAGTAATTTATTGGTAAGCTTAGAATTATTGGGTATGAATGAAAAAGATGCTAATTTTTTTATGTCACTATTTAGTTCCATTGCCGCAGAACATATTCATTTGTCAAAATTTAATTCACTTAGTTTTTTTTCTCTTTCAAATATTCTGGGTTTTCCAGTATCTCCTGGAGATATTATTTCAGAATATGAAATAATTTATAAAGATTTTCCCAAAGAGAGAAAAGCATGAAGAAAAATATGAAAAAACAAATTTCTTTTCAGTTATCTACATGAAGAATCATTAATAAGAAGATCAAATATATTGGAAGCAGTAATATTACATAAAACAGGAAGACAACTTAATCTCAGATAAAAAACAAAGTGAAAAAAAAAATAACCCTAGGATACATTAGATTCTCAGTCGATAATCAATTGATAATAAATCAAAAAATGGAGATTTTAGAATACTGTAGAACTAGAAATTTTAAGATTGACAATTGAATAGAATTAACTATATCTTCAAGAAAACTGTCAGAAGATAAAGAAAAATTTAAAAAAATTCTTGATCTAAAAAAAGGCGATACTTTAATATTAACTGAAATTTCAGAATTAGGACGTTCTACTTCAGAAACATTAAAATTAGTGAATAAAATTTTGAAAAACGAAGTAAGAATAATTTTCACTAATCAAGATCTTGACTTAAATCCGATTAATCAAAATAGTTTCACAAGAAAAATGTTGTTAGCAGTTTTTTCGATGCTTTCTAATCTTGAAAAAAACATTATATCTTTAAGAATAAAAGAAAGTTTTTTATTAAAAAAGAAAAAAGGAATGAATATAGGAAAGAAAAGGGGAGTTATTCAAAATTCTATTTATGATAATAAAAAAGAGCAAATACTATTACTTTTATCAAAAGAAATATCTATTCCAAATATAAGCAAAATAATTGAAATTGGAAAACCAAGAAGTTTACTTATTTATTTAAATAAAAGAAAATTAAGAATAGAAAAGAAAACAAAAAAATAATAGCTTGAATTTTAACAAATACAAATATAAACTATACATTTTGCTTTTAAAATATAAAATAATAGTAAAATAAATCTTTTGTATTAAAAAAGAAATCTAAGTGAAAGAAATTGTCAAAAATGTCATTATTAATATCATTTGAAGGAATAGATGGTAGCGGAAAAAGCACACTGATCAAAAAGGTGGGAGATTATCTGACTAATTCAGTGATAACTCGTGAGCCGAGAGGAACAGAACTTGGATATAAAATTTGAGAAATATTAAACGATTCAATATCAAAAAAGAGTTTAATAAATGGTGATTGGACAAATCTTTTTCTATTTTTAGCATCTCATAGTGAACATGTAAGCACAATTGTTAGACCAAAACTCGAAGAAGGAAAAACAGTAATTATTGATCGCTATATAGATAGCACTTTTGTTTACCAAGGTTTAAATAAAAAACTTGGTGTGAAGAAGATACAAGAAATAATGAAGAATACTATAGATACACCGATTCCTCAAATAACATTCATTCTTGATATAGATCCAATTATTGCTCAAGAAAGATTGAACAAGAGAAAAGCAAAGACAGGAGAATATACAAATTTTGATTCAATAGAAATTGAATTTCACAAAAAAATTCGTGATCTTTTTCGAAAAATCAAAGAAATGTTTCCAGAGAGAATTCATATTATTGATGCAGAAAAATCTCCTGAAGAAGTTTTTTCAGAAGTGTTAGAAATTCTTAAAAATAAAAATTTAAAATAGATAAAAAAAATTTAATTAAATTAATAAACTTCGTTATAGTTACAGGGAAAAAGAGATTTAGAGCAAATTAGCATTATAAACACTACTATATCAATAAAAAAATTGATACCAAAGTTTTCATGTAAGGAAAAAAATATGATAAAAAAAAAACTAATAAAAAATATAAACAAAATATATAATAGAATTGGAAATTATCTTAGGACATTATCTCCGCTTTTTTCAATATTTTTCATAATACAAAACTATTTCTCCTTTTTAGATAAGGAAGAAATTTACACTACTACTGGAATACTATTCTTTATAACTACTGTTGTATATTTTGGATTTTGTTCTTATTTATATTTTCTTTGAAGATTAAAACAAAAGTAAGTTTTTTAAAACGTAAATGCTTGATAGAGATGAAAGAAGAAAAATAATAATTAAATATTATTCAGAAAAAAGCTGAACTCTTGATCCTTTAGAAGCAAATAAGAAGAGTAAAAATTCAGAGTTTAAAACTTTTAAATTCGAAGAATTGAGCTGTGGTGATTCGATTACTTTTTTGATTAAAAAAAATAAAGAATTTATTGAAGAAATTTTTATTTCAAATCATAACTCATGTATAATTGTAGTTTCAGCAACAAATATGATTATTAGTTGATTATCAGCTAAAAAAAGAAATTTTGCACAAATACAAAATCTTCTTAATAATTTAAAAAATATGATTGAGAACGAAAACTATAATTTAGATGATTGTGAAGACATGAAATGTTTTTCTAACTTAAAAAACATTTCCAACAGAATTAAGTGTTTAAAATTAGTAATCAAATCTTTTGAGGAAATGATAAAGAAATAAAAAAAATGATTGTTATAGAAGAAGAAAAAATTAAAGATTTAGAAGAAAAATCTATTTTAGAAATTAATGATTTAGATAATTTAGAGAAAATAAGCATTTTTAAAAAAAAGTATTTAACAGAGAAAAATAGTATAATTCCATCGATAATCAAGAATATATCAAATTTACAAAAAAATAAAAAAATTGAGGTAGGAACGTTAGTTAATGAATGAAAAAAAAATTTGCTTAAAAGATTAGAATTTATAACTAAAAAAACCAAAAATGAGAAAAATTATAACAAATTTGTAAATACTCAATTAGAAGGAAAAAAAATAATTATTGGAAATCCTCATCCAATTAGAAAAATGACAAATGATATTTATGATTTTTTCATTTCACAGGGATACCAGGTTTATGAAGGCACTGAAATTGATGAAGAAGAATATAATTTTGAGAGATTAGGAATCAAAATTGACCACCCAGCAAGAAGTTCTCAAGACTCCTTTTATATTAAAGATTTTTCTTCTATGCTTCTTAGAACTCATACATCAAATTGTCAGTCCAGAATATTAGAAAATAACAAAAATAAAAATATTAAAGCAATTTCAATAGGAAAAGTTTATCGTCGTGATGATGATGATGCAACACATTCTCATCAATATACAAATTTTGAGGCAATTGCTTTAGGAGAAAACATAAGTCTTGTAAATTTAAAGGGAACATTGGAGTTATTTTTCAAAAAGATCTTTGATAATAAAGTAAAAATTAGACTTAGACCTTCTTTTTTTCCTTTCACAGAACCTAGCTTTGAAGTTGACTGTTCATGTACAATTTGCAATCAAGACTCTGAAAATAATTGTTCAGTTTGTAAGGACACAGGTTGAATAGAAATACTTGGTGCTGGTATGATTCATCCAAATGTTTTAGAAATTAATGGTTATGATTCGAAAAAATTTACAGGTTTTGCTTTCGGAGTCGGAGTCGAAAGAATAATAATGATAAAGTATGGCATTAGAGATATAAGAAATTTTTATTCCAATGACTTGAGATTTATTAAGCAAACCAATTGATAAAAGTAAAAAAAAAATTAAATGTATGAATAATCAAAATTATTGAAGTAAAAAATTAGAGGATCTTCTAGAAAATGATCAATTTTCGTTTGTTAATAACATCGAAAGAATTAGAAGTGGTAAAATATCAGTAGAATTATTAAAGAATATTTTAATAAGCACGCCAAGTAAAAAAACAAAACTATCGCATTTGGCTAGTTTAAAAAGCAATTCTTTTAAAGAATTTATTGTAAACGTTTTTGATAAAAAAGATGTTCAATCGATAACGAGATCAATTTTAAATGCTGATATAGGACTTAAGCTAGAAAAGACGGAAAAAGAAGTAATTTATTTTTCTCCCTATCCAATGACAGAAGATTACAGAAAAAAACTTACTAATAAATGTAAGGAATTTTTCGAACAGGCAAAAATATCAATTAGAAATAGTCGCCAAAAGATACTCAATGAAATAAAAAATTCTAAAGAATTTTCATCTGATCAAGAAAAAAAGATTAGGAAAAATATCGAGGATTTAATATCTTCTAGAAATACAATAATTTCTAATATTCACATAAAAAAAATTAAGGAATTAAGCACATTTTAATTTTCTATAAAATAAGAAAAATATCATAAAAAGAATCATATGATAGTTTTAAAGAATATTTTTAAATCGTATAAAAAAAAAGAAAAAGATTTCTTTGTTCTAAAAGACATAAATCTTTCTTTGGAAAAAGGAGTTGTTCATGCTTTAGTTGGAAGAAACGGTTCTGGAAAAACAACGATTATAAGACTAATACGTAAAATAATTCCTAACTATCAAGGAACTATAGAAATAAATGGAAAAAATATAAAATTGTACAACGAATATTTGAATACATTTTTTTTCATGGATGCTGAGCTAGAATCAATTCGATTAATTAGTAACTTTGAAGAATTATTTCGTATTTTAGATTTTTTTAATGATTATTATATATCTAGTGAAAATTTTAAACAAACTTCTTTTTTCAAAAATTACCTTAGTGATATAAATGAAAAAAGCAACTTATTTTTTCTTTCGACTGGTTTAAAAAAAAGAATATTGCTCAGTAAACTTTTCATGATGAAAAAAGTTGATTTTCTAATATTAGATGAACCATTTGAAGGTCTTGACATTGAGATTCGTGATGTATTTATTAATAAAATAAAAGAATTAGTAAAACAAGGAGCTGGAGTTTTAATAATTTCTCATAACTTCAATGATTTAGAAATATTAGCAGATAAACTGATTATCTTAGATGAGGGAAGGATAAAATTTTTTGATGAAAAGAGAAATCAAATCAAAAGTGAATGAGACTTACACGTTGAAATCAAAAATAAGCAGAATTTTTAATATTTCTAAAGTTAATTATCTTGCAAAAAATAGAAATACTTCAGATAAAACCATATTTCTATGATCCTTTATTTTTATAAAATCAATTTTTTTATTTTTTATAAATGATGCTGATTCATCATTAAATTATTCAATTTTAAAATTATGTAAAAGAAATTTATCATATGCATTTCCTTTCCAAGCATATTTTTATTATAATGAACATGATTTAAATTTTCATCCTTTTGAAATAATATTTAATTTATTAATGTTTCCAAAAATGCTTTTTGGTGAAGGAATCATCTGATTAGTTAACCTCTGTTATTTAAAGGATGAAAATCGTTCTTTGTTCATGCCACTTCCTCCGAATATAAGCATAAATTATATATTTTTTAATTCTTCCTATTCATTTGAAGAAATTTTTATTTCAAAATCTTTAGATTTATTTTTGATAAATCTCATAGATTTATTGATAATGAATCTAAGTACTGTAAAATGTAATAGATTGGTTGATACTGCATTAATGATTCCTATGTGATTATTAATCTCATTTATTTCTTCTCTAATTAAAACATCCTACATAATTGGTTTTTCAGTTTTTGTTGATAAATTCTCATCAATAAAATCATCATTAACTGCTATAATCGTAAAAAACATTTTATTATTATTTTCAAACTTATGATTTCCTTACTTGATTTTATTATGGAAATGTCTAGATTTACCAACTCATTATTATTTTTTAACGGGAAATAAAATCCTAAATTTAGTTTGTATTACTTTTTCTTTAGTTTTGAATTTAACATTTATCAGTGAATTTTTTAATTATCTTTATCATAATTTTTGACATTCTGAGAAAAAATTAATAGATAAGCAACTAAAAACAACGATCATTATATAATTTTTTTTCTTTTTTAAACTTTTAAAATTTAAATTCAAAATATAAAGTTTTATTTTTAAATGTATAAATTAATATATTTTTTTAGTTCAAAAGGAATTTCAAGTCTATTTTCATCTTGATTATAGTAATATTCAGTTATAGCTAAGATAAGGCGATCTATAGCAAGAGATGAACCGTTTAGTGTATGAAGAACAATTTTTTTCCCCCTTTTTTTTATTCTGATATTTGATCTATTTGATTGAAAATCTTCGCAGTTTGAACAAGAAGAAATTTCTAACCATTTCTTGCTGATAGGAAGTCAAATTTCTATATCATAAGTTTTTGCAGCGCTTATTCCTAATTCTTTGTAACAAAGATTAATTACTCGATAAGATATTTCTAACTTATCTAAAATATTTCTTGCATTATTCAATAAAATTTCTAAATAATTGTATGAATCTTCAGGAGATGTGATCATTACCAATTCAACTTTATTAAATTGATGAAGTCTTATAAGACCCTTGTTTTCTTGACCAGATGAACCAGTTTCAGCTCTAAAACAAGGACTGTAGGAACAGACTTTTATTGGAAGATCTATTTCATTTATGATTTCATCTCTGTAAAGATTAACCAATGTTACTTCAGAAGTTGGAATTAAACCAAAATCATAGCCACTAATCTTAAAGATATCATCTGAAAATTTTGGTATTTGACCAGTATTGTAAAGGTTTTTTAAGTTAACTAAATATGGGGCACTAATAATTTTATAACCCGCCTTTTCATTCTCGGAAAGCATAAAATTAACAAGTGAATAGAGAAGTTTTACTCCAAGACCCTCGTAAACAACAAATTTGCTTCCTGATAATTTTAGACTTCCATCTTCATTAATAATTTTTATCTTTTTTATTATTTCTTCGTAAGTAAGAGAATTACTAAATTTTAATTTATAATTCTTTGAATCAACAGTTAAATTACCATTTTCATTGCTTGGAATGTCTTTCGCTGGTATGTTTGGAAGTTTCTGACAAAGTGTTTGTAGATCTTCTAAAATTATTTCTAATTTCAATTCATTTTCTTTTATTTTTTTTTTCAATTTAATAGCTAAATTATTTTCTTTTATTTTTTTTAAACTTAATCTATTTCTTTCATTTCTAAGATTACCTATGATTTTTATCATAGTTTTTCTCTCTTCAAATTTATTTTTTATTTTCAACAAATAATCATTTTCAACTCCACGAAAACTAAGCTTTTTAGAAATTTCATCAAAATTATTAGCTAATTTATTTAAATTTATCATTTATACTTTAAACCTTAACAATTCAAACATACTTTTTAAAAAAGTCTTTTAATTTTAAAATTTCTTCTAAACTATTTTCTTTCTGAAATTGAAAACTCATCTTTTAACCTTTTCATTATGTTTGCTATTTTTATTTCTATATCTTTGCTCTGTAAATTATCATATTTTCCTTGGAAAAATAACCTAAATGCAAGTGAATGTTGACCAGATACCAATCCCTTTTTCTCAAAAATATCGAACAAGAAAGTATTTATCAGAAAATCTCCGCCTTCTTCATTTATTACATTGGTTAGCAATTCAATATTTACTTTTTTATCAACGAGAAAAGAAATATCTTTTTTTATCACAGGTAAATTAGAAATTGATCTATACTTTTTATCTTTTCTTTTTCAAGAATAGTCTAATATTTTATCAATCATTAACTCAATGATAAATAAATTACCACTTTTAATATTTTTTTCAGCTAAAATTTTTTCATTTATTTTTCCAAAAAATCCAACATTTAAATTATTAATGAAAATTTCTAAACTTTGACATTTTTCTAAAAACTTAGAAGAATTTTTACTTTTTGAAAATGAAAGAGAATCTATTCCAAGAATAGAAAAAATGTTTTCTATCAAACCTTTTGACCAATAAAAATCATACTCTTCTTCAAGAAAATGTACTGAAGAATTAATTAATTTTCCAGTTCCAATTATTGTTAAAATTTCGTTTCCAGAAATATCTTTGTTTTTAATTTCATAAACATTACTAATCTCAAAAAAGAAAAGATCACTACTTCCTTGTCTCAGATTATTTTTAATTACTTCTAAGTGACTTGCGATCAATGATCTTCTGTAAATTGAAAATTTAGAACTTTTTGGAAACGAAATTTTAACGAAACTTTCATCTTTGTTATGTTTATCTTGTTCAACTAGAGAATATGAAATTATTTCATTATAACCAGAACTAAGTAAAAAATTTGATATTTTCCTTTTCAGACCAAGTTTAAAGTTAAATTCGTAATCAATAAATTGATTGTTTAAAACTGGTAATTTTCCATTCAATAAATTATAATCTAAAATTTTTCCCAATTCCTCTACTATATCCTCTTTAATTAAGATATCCTTTCTATAACTAGGTATTTTTATTATGTAACAATCATTTTTAGTTTCAAAATCAAAAAGTAATTGAATAAAACATTTAGAAATTTTTTCTCTCGTTATTTCAATTCCAATTTTCTTTTCCAAATATTCATGTTCTACTTCAATTTTTTTTTCAATATTTTTATTTACATTTTGACTGTAAAAATAAAATTCAAGATTTTTTCTACTATCGCTTTCATTTCTATAACAACAAAAACTATTCATTAGTTCAGTTGCTCTAAATAAAGCATCTCTTGAAGATTCCTGATTAAATTCTTTTACAAAATTTTCACTAGCTTTCGTTTTTAGATTGATTCTATCAGATGTTCTTTTTATAGTTAAATTTTTAAAACAAGCGCTTTCAATCATTATATTTTTTGTATTATTAGAAACTAACGTATTTTCTCCCCCAATAATGCCAGCTAAACCAATTATTTTTTCAGAACAAGAAATAACAATATCATCTGCAACTAATTCTCTTCTTTGTCCATGTGTATCGAAAAAAAAGGTACTTTTGGAAATATTTTTAATTGTTATTTTTTTGTTCCCTTCGCTCAGGTTAACTTTATCAAAATCAAAAATATGAACTGGCTGACCGGTTTCTAAAATAATAAAATTTTCAATATCTTCAATCAAGTTAATCGATCTTATCCCATTTTTTATCAAGCTGTTAGTTATCCACTCTGGAATTTTTATATCATTGTTATCTATCTTTATTATTGAAATGTTATACTCAAGTACATCTTTAGTCAATGGTTCAATAATTATTTTTTTTGTATTTAAGCTATAAATTTCATTTTCTTTATCAATATTATGAAATTTTAAAATTTTAAACTTAGACAATATTGATATCTCTCTTAAAATTCCTCATCAAGACCTAAGATCTTTACGGTTATGAGCAATTACAAAATTTAAAAATAAAATTCGATCGTTTTCATCTAAAATATCGCATTCTAAGCCAAAATAATTTAATTGAGATACTAATTTCTGCAAAGAATAGTTATCTGGCAGAAATAATCGGGATTTTATTCAATTTCATGGAATATACATAACTATTTTACACTATTTCATTTCTAATATAAGGTACTCTAAACAATATTTAAATCACTTAAATATCTTTTTAAGCACTATTTTTTTAATTAGCGTTAAAAAAAATGGTCAAATCAAATTTTTTTGCAGATAATTTATTTACTAACGATTAGATAAATTTCATCAAATAATCATCAAGTCTAATAAAAACAAATATATATTCCTTTTCTTTTTTTATACTTTTTAATATAAAATGGCTTTAGAAAGTGGTTTCAAACTAGTAAATATTTTGTAACAAACAAGAGAAGAATAGCAACTCGGCTCAAAAATACCCTTATGAACGGAAAAGGATCAACATTAAAAAACACTAATAACAAAAATCTACCAATAAAAAATGAAAATAATTCTGAAGATAATAAAGTAGATAAATTAAATATCTTATTAACGATGAAACATAATAGTAATAAAAAAAAAATTAATGGTATAAAGAAAAAAACTGATATGTTACCCGAAATGTTTGATAAAATGTTTAATGAAATTAAAAACTCAAATGATGAACTTTCAGAACTTAAAAAAGATTATAATAATTTTAAATTAGAAAATCAAAGGCGCGAGGAACAAAGAAGATATGGAAATTATCTAATTAATTTTTCGTTTCTATTATTTATTTCTTCTTACCTTATAAATTTTATCAATTACATAAAAAATATTATTAAGAAATTTTGGCCCAAAAAATAATATATTTTTTTCAAAGCTTATTGAAAAAATGTACAAAAAAAATTCTTTCATTAATAATGATTCTATTGAATAAGAGGAGAACATCTTTTACATAAAAAATTTTTCTTTTTAGAATTAAATCTTCAACATCTTACACACTTTTCATTTTTAGTTTTCTCAATGGTGATTGAAAATTGATCTGATTTCTCTATATAAACTTCAGAAACTAAAAGTAAATCTTCTAGTTCTTTAAGCAAAAAAATTAAATAATTAAACTGATCTTGATCAGAAATTCTAATAAAAATTTTTGCTTGAGAATTTATTTCAATTACATTTTCTTGTCGAGATTTTTCGAGAAGTTTAAAAATTTCTTTTCTTAATTGAATAAAATTTTTTTCAAATTTAACTTCTATTTCTTTTATTGATAAAAAATTAGGTGTAAAAGAAAGATAAGGTGGAAATTCTAATAGGTGAACACTTTTTTCTTTAAAAAAATCAGAAGAATTTTCTTTATTTACATTTTGATAACATTCTTCTGCTAAAAATGGAGCTAGTGGACAAATAATTTTTAACAAACATTGAAAAATGAATTCAAGAGTGTAAATTATTTGTTTCCTTCTTTTACTTTTCATACTATCACAATAGAGGCTATCTTTTATTATTTCAAAATAAAGCGAACTCAGCTCATTAACAAAAAAATTATTTAGAGAATAATAGATGTTGCTGAATTTGTAATCCAAATAAAAATTTTTACTTTCTAAGACTAAATTTCAAATCTTAGATATAATGTAATAATCTATATCAGACAATTTCTCATTTTTAATTTCGTTATCATTTAATTTTTCAGAAGAAACATTTAAATTACCAATGATAAATCTTAATGTATTTCTTATTTTTTGGTAATTATCATTAACTTTCTTGAGAATATCATTGCTAATTTTCGTCTCTTTAGTAAAATCAACGCTACAAACTCACAATCTAATTGTATCAATTCCGAATTCTTCAATAACTTTAAGTGGATCAATTGCGTTTCCTAAAGATTTTGATAATTTTTTACCCTTATCATCAACTGTAAAACCATGCGAAATAACCTTTTTATACGGAGGATTATCTTTTATTAAAGTTGAAATTATCAGTGAAGAATTAAATCAACCTCTAAATTGATCTTTTCCTTCTAAGTATACGTCAGCAGGCCAATTTCCTGATTTTTCAAGAAATGATAAACTAGAAACTCCACTATCAAATCAAACATCCAAAGTGTCATTTTCTAGAAAAAAATCTCCATCTAAAATATTCGGAAATTTCAATTTTAATTCATTTTTTATTTCATTCCCAAATCAAATATTGGAACCATTTTGCCTGAAAGACTCAGAAGCATAATCAGCAATTTCTGGAAAAATTATAGATTTTCCATCAATATTAACAGAAGGAATTGGAACTCCTCATTTACGTTGACGAGATATACACCAATCATCTCTACCGTTTATAAAGGAAATCATTTTTTCTTTTGAATGAGAAGGTAATCATTCAACTTTATCAATGTTATTTAAAATTTTATTTCGAGAACTTTTGAGATCAATAAATCATTGTTCAGTTAAACGATAAATTAAAGGAGTCTTATCTCTTCAATCATGAGGAAAACTATGACTAAACTTGTTGGACAAAACAATCATTTTTCTTTCATTAAGATTGTCAATTATTCAATTGTTAGCTTTTTCATAAAAAAGTCCAGCTAAATTTTTAACAAAGAAATTTTTCAGAAAATGTCCATTCTCGTCAATAATATGATCTACTTCAATATTTTCACGTTTAGCTAGAAAAAAATCTTCAGGACCGCAAGCAGGTGCTACATGAAGAACTCCAGTTCCTTCGGTCTCAGAAACAATTTCACCGCCATCGATTATAAAAAAATTTTTTTTCTTTAAATCATAAGGATGACAATATTTTAAACCATTTAAAAGAGAACCTTTAAAACTTTTTATAATTTTTACTTCTTCATTGGGGTATAACTCTTTTAACTTCTTTAAGAAAATTTCTGCAAAAATTAAATTTTCATTAAAAAATTTAACAAGTAAATATTTACTATTGTTTTTAATGGCAATCATCATATTCGCTGGAATAGTTCAAGGTTGTGTTGTTCAAACTAAAAGATTAACGTTTTTTTCATCAAAAAATTTATTTTCTAATTGAATTTTAAAGAAAGTTGAATTGTCTACTTTATTAAAATATTCTATTTCATTTTCTGCAAGAGCAGTTTTGTTCGATCATGATCAATAGATTGGTCTCAGACCCCTATAAACAAATCCTTTCTTTACAAGCTCAGATAGGGTTTTAATTTGGATTGATTCATAATCTTTATTTTGAGTTGAATAGTAACTATTGTAATCGGTAAGAAGACCTAACCTTCTTAACTGATTTTTTTGAATTTCTATTTGTTCTGAAGCATATTTATAACATTCTTTTCTAATGTCATTCTTATCATATTCAAAATTAATTTTCTCATCTTCTAAAATTTTTAAAACTTTTGATTCAATAGGTAAACCGTGAGTATCTCACCCTAAAGAAAAATGTGTTTGAAAACCAATAGAGCTATAAAATCTCAAAGTTATATCTTTTAATATTCTATTTAGAACATGTCCTATGTGAATAGGTCCGTTAGCATAAGCAGGACCATCATGTATTACAAATTTACCATTTTTATTTTCATTGAATTTAAGTATCAAATGATATATCTTTTCATTTTCCCAAAAACGAGATATATTATTTATTTCTTCATTTTTTACTTTTAAAGAAAAATCTGTTCTTGGTAATATTATTGTTTTTTTAAAATCTTTGTTATTCACTGAACTATCCCACTATCTTCTCTATTAATAATTTCATTTATAATTAAAATTTAAGCGGATAATTGAACAGAATAAAGAATAAAGGCAAAGAACAGATCATTAAAAATAAAAATCATAAAAACATAAGAAAAAATCTCACATAATTTTTTTTTATGTTAAGTACTTTTTTTGTACAAGTTTTCATGAATCATGTTACAGAAAAGGAAGCAATAAAGGAAATACAAAATAATAAATATACTGATAAAAATTCTGAAAAACTTTGATCTAATATTAATAATAATATTCTTCTTCAAAATATCATTCCAAAAAACTCAAACAATCCATCAGATAAACCAAAAACAAGTACAAGGTTACTCAAAAAAAGTCAAATAAGAATAAAATATTTGAAAATTTTCTTAATTATTACTAAGTTTATAATTTTTTTTAATTTGCTGTCTGTATTCATAATGTATTACTAACACTCTTCTTTCTTTCTACTCATATTGTTCTTTTTTATATTTTTAAAACTCTAAATTTTCTAATTCAATTTTTTTAATACATGTAATAAAAAAATCAATATCTTTCTTACTGTTGTAAATTGCTAAAGATACTCGTACTGAAGAATTAACTCCTAATACATCTTTAAGAAATGGAGAGCAAAAATTTCCACTTCTTACAAAGATATTATTTTTAGCAAGATAATCAGACACATCTTGTGAATTAAAATTAGATAAATTAAAAAGTAAAATACTATTGGATAAACCAGCATTATAAAAAATAATTCCTTTTATTTTACTTAATGATTCAGTTAAGTAAAACATTAATTTTCTCTTAATTTTATTTTGTTTATCCAAATCAATTCAATTTAGAAATAAGAAGGATTCTTTAAGTCCAAAAATTTGTGCTAGAGGCATTGTTCCAACTTCAAATTTTTTATTTGAGATAAATAAATTTGATTCACTGTCAAAATAAGGAGAATTATTTTTTCCACCACCTCAAAGCAAGTGAGGAACTTTCTTTTCTCACTTATTTCTAATTCATAAAACTCCAATTCCAGTAGGACCATAAAGCTTATGTGGAGAAAAAATCAAAGCATCGATATCTCAATCTTTAACGTCTATCTTTTCTTGGGAAATACTTTGACAAGCATCTATCAAAATAAAACATTCGGGATTAATTTTTCTAACAATAGAAACAATCTCTTTTACATCATTTAAAACTCCTAAATTGTTCGAAATATGAGAAAAACTAACAATTTTAACTTTTTTTGTAATTTTATCAGCTATTTTTTCTTTATCTATAGAAAAATCGTCTCTCAAATAAAAAAAGCTAATTTTACCTTTTTTTTTTTTACAAAGATCTTCCCAGGGATAAATATTTGAACTATGTTCTAACTTTGTTAAAAGAATAATGTCTTCTCTATTTATAAACTTAGAAAAACTTAAAGCTAAAATGTTAAAAGAATAAGTTGCAGAAGGAGTAAAACTTATCTCCTCTGAATTACAATTTATTCATTTCGAAATTAAACATCTTGTTTCTTTTAAAGTATTTTCAATATTCAAATGAAATTTACTGTTCAATAAACTATGAGAATTAAGAGGAAATATTTTATAATAATTTACTATCGATTTAATTACTTTAGATGTTTTCAAAGATGTTCCTGCGTTGTCTAAATAAACGCAATCCTTATTTAGCCTAAGAGTGGGAAAATTATTTTTCATACTATACTATAAACAATTTTAGTTTTCTCACGAAATATAAACACAATGATTAAAAAGAATTAGTCATCAAATTTATTTTCTTCAAAAACTTTATTTTTTTCCGTAGTATCAGATTCTTCTATTTTTAAATTAGAAACAAGATTTTCTATTTCATTAAATATGTCTGGATTTTCAATAAAAAATTTGATGACATTTTCTTTTCCATTTCCCAGTTTTTTACCTTCATAAGAATACCAGCCACCACTTTTTCCGACAATTCCATTATCTGTAGCTAAATCTAATATTTCTCTTTGTTTTTGAATTCCACCAGAAAACATAATTTCTAGCTTAACTTTTCCATATGGAGCAGCCAATTTATTTTTTATTATCTCTGCTTGAGTTTCAATTCCAATGTGAGAACCATTTCTTTCAATTCTACCAATTCTTTTTAGTTTAATTCGAAGACTTGCAATAAATTTTAATGCATTACCACCAGTAGTTGTTTCTGGGTTACCAAAAGAACCAAAAGTTGATATTTTTTGCCTCATCTGATTAATAAAAATAACAATCGTTTGCTTCTTACTTAATTCATTGTTAATCATTCTCAATCCCTTCGACATCAAACGAGCATGTAATCCCATGGATTGAGTTCCTGCATCACCATCAAGCTCTGCTCTAGGTATCATTGTGGAAACAGAGTCAACAACTATAAGACCAACATTTAATGCTATTAATCTTCTTATAATATCGAAAGCATTTTCTCCGTCAGTAGGACATGAAATTACTAATTTTTCTTCATCAATACCAATTGCTTTAGCATAAGCAACATTTAGTGCATTTTCTAAATCCATGTAGACAACAGATCTGCCACTTTTTTGAGACTCTCGTACAGCATGAAGTGCAATTGTTGTTTTTCCGCTTGACTCCTCACCAAAAAGTTCAATTATTTTTCCATAAGGATACCCCTTAGTCCCAATTTTTTGGTCTAATAAAAAACTTCCTGAGTGTAGAAAATCCCCTCTACCTGCGTAAACTTTTTTTAATGTAGATATTGAATCTTCACCAAACTCTTTAGAAATTGTATCTATAATTTCCAAATAATTTTGATCGTTTGATGTTTTAGAAGTAGATGACAACTTTTTATTCATTGTAGAAACCTTTTTTTATGTTTAATTTAAATGGAGGAGGCGGAGGGATTCGAACCCTCGCGCGTATTTGTATACGCCTTACAGTTTTCAAGACTGTCCTCTTCAGCCACTTGAGTACACCTCCAAATATTGATTTCAAAAAAATCAACACTAAAAAATATTCATGAAATATCCAAGAAAAAATTTTTCAATAGTTGTTCAAATAAAATGCTATAACTAAAAATATAATACTATGACTACAATAGTTATCGTCAACATAATTTTATACTTTTTATGAAACCTTTGAAATTACTAAGAAAAACAAAAATTATTTTTTTATATCATTATTTTCTAATTGAAGAAAATAAAAATGACTTTACTGAATTTATCAATTTCTACTCAGAAAAAGACAATGAAGACGTAAAGAACGAAAAATTAGAATGATTTAAAAATTTTATTATTCAAAAAAATGAAATTCTAGAAGAAATAAAAGATAATTTAAATGATAATTGAGAAATATCAAGAATTCCTGTATTAGAAAAATCTGTTCTAACTTTATCAATTTATGAAATGAAAAATTTAAAGGAAAAAAATGAGAAAACTATTTTTTTCATAATAAATAAAACAGTTGAAATTAGCAAAAAATACTTTGAATTTGAAAAACATAAATATATAAACAAAATACTCGACAATGTTGGAAAAAAAATAATTAAAAAACAAATTTTTAAAAGATAGATAGATAATACCGAAAGATAAACGATGATAAATAAAGAAAATTTAGTACAAATAAAAAGTGAAATGGAAGAATTGATTTGTCTTCTCAATAAATGAGAATATGAGTACTATATTTTAGATAATCCAAGCGTTAGTGATTCAATCTATGATCAAAAATTAAATTATCTAAAAAAACTTGAACTTGATAATAATTTTATCCTATCTAATTCTCCAACTTCTAAATTAAATTCGAATATTTACAAAGATTCAAAATTTAAACTAATTAAAAGAAAAAATCCAATGTTGAGCATAGATAGCATTAATAGCAAAGAAAGCTTACTTAATTTCGATAAAAAAATTAAGAAATGTTTGAATAAAACTATTGTTCAGTATTTATGTGAATTAAAAATCGATGGTCTTTCAGCAAGTTTAATTTACAAAAAAGGTATTCTTTCCCAATTAACAACTAGAGGAGACGGTTTTCTAGGAGAAGATATAACTTTCAACAAACAAATTATTTGTGACTTACCTATCACCTTAAAAAAAGAAATTAATTGTGAAGTTAGAGGAGAAATCTATATGAAAAAAGATTCATTAGATAGGATTAATAAGGATATTGTAAAAAGAGGTTTAAAAAAACTTTCAAATGTTAGAAATGCTGCAGCAGGAACATTGCGAACTTTAATTCCCGATAAAAATAGAAAAGTTAATTTTTTTGCTTATCAGTATTTTCTGAGCGAAATAAAAAATCAAAAAGATTGTTTAGATCGTCTTAAAGAAGATGGATTTATGATTGGTGAATATAAGTTATGCAATGGAATTAATGAAGCATTTAGTTACGTTAAGGAAATTGAAAAAAGAAGAAATAAACTTGAATTTGCAATTGATGGGGTTGTTATAAAAATCAATGATTATGAAGAACACAAGCTATTGGGAGAAACAAATAAATTTCCTCGTTGATCAATTGCTTACAAATTTGTTTCTCAAACTGCAAACACTATAATAAATCAAATTTCCACTGAAGTTAGCAAAAATGGAAGAATTTCCTATGTTGCTGTTGTTGAACCAGTTTTTTTAGATGGAAGTTTAATTAGAAAGATTACTCTTCATAACTTCGCTTTTATTAAAAAAAATTTAGTAAACATTAAAGATGAAATAACAATTAAAAAGGCTGGAGATGTAATTCCTCAAGTTTCTAAGGTAATCAAGAAAAATTCTGATAAAAGTTATTGATATCCTCCAGAAACTTGTATTTCCTGTTCTTCAAATTTAGTTTGAAACGAAAATTTTCTATATCAAATTTGCCAAGACAAAAATTGTTATGAAAGAAATATTAATTATTTATCATTTTTTGCTTCAAAGTCTGCAATGAATATAAAAGGAATCAACAAAAAAATAATTGAAAAACTATATAACAATGGATTAGTTAAAAAACCATGCGATTTCTATGATTTAAAGGAAAAAAAAGATAAACTTTTGGATATTAATACATTTAAAGAAAAATCTATCAAAAATATCTTAAATTCTATTGAAACATCACGTTATAAACGACTTCCTGACTTTATATCTGCATTTAGCATACCTCTTCTTAGTTCAATTAAAGCAAAAAAATTAACTAGCTTATTTAATGATGATCATAATCTTTTACTTGATTTTATAGATAATAAAAATTTTGATTTAGTTGAAAAAGAAATTGGGATAAAAACTAGAAAAGCTTTGGATTCTTTTTTTTTAGATAGAAGTAATTACGATAGTTTTAAAAATTTATTTGGAAGGATAATTTTTATTAAATAAACAGACATAAAAATAATCTTTCTATCGACTTTAAGATCTGTAAAAATCATATGCTTATCAATAGAGATATACTAAGCAAATATATTTTCAGCAATTACAATATAATTATATAAATATTAAAATATTTATTCTTTCGAAAAGAGTTTTATAAAGTTTTCTTTATTGTCAAAATTAGAGCATCGAATTATATGCTCATTGCAAAAGACTTTGACGTTGACGAGGTCGACATGAATAGTCTCCAAGGTTACAATGAGCTTTAACCTGAAAAAGATGTCGTTTGTATGATTTTCAGCGTTTTATTTGACGCAAATCATAAGAAGTACGACGACCAAGATAATAGCGACAATATCATTGGAATCAGCCACGAGGATCATCACCAACTATTCACTTATTTTCTCTTCATTTCTGTAAGGAAAGACGACTTTTAATTTGAAAATAATTAAGTTGAACATTTGGCTTAGAAGATCGCTTTGTTGCTGAATTAATAAATCATTCTTCTGGAAATTCTTCTTCGCAATCATTAAGATAACAACCTTCAAAAACACCAAGCTTGAGCATTTCAGCAGGAGTGAAATGAGGATTAAAATCATACTGATTAAAATCAAAAGCAGAATCTCCAATTTTTGCAGTAATTTGATATGAGTAATCCTTTTGCATCCTATCGTTAACAGTAATTATTTTTCCAATTTTATATTGAGAAATCTTCATTATATCTAGATATTTTTGAATTAGATATTTCTTCTAAATTCTTATTTACTATTTTTTCGATATCCTCAATTATTTTATCTTTTTGATATTTTGGAAGCTCAAATATACTAGATTTTAGTTCAATTGATTTAATATCATAAATGCAAGTTCTAAGGAACATTGAGTCATTTCCTTTTCCTTTATTATCTGAAGGAACCGAAATTGCTTTCTCAATATCTGCTCCCACTAATTTCTTATAACCTTTATCTTTTATATTTTCAATTATTTTTCTACTTTTTATAACTATCTGAGAATTTATTTCTCTAGTAATATTGATTCCCAAAAACTCCTTATACAATTTTTCAATTTTAACCCTAATAATTTCATAAAGTTCAGTTTTACTAGGATAATAAATTTCGAAAAGATTAGTAATTCTTCCTGATCTAAGTAGTGCAGGATCAAAAGCACTAATATCATTAGCAGTCATTATCAAGATTACATTCTTGAAAACTCTTCCTTCTGGACCATCAATAATAGATAAAATTTCTGAAAAACACTTTCCACTTCCAATAATTCCATTATTAGAACATTTATCGGCTTCATCGATGTAAAATATTGAAAAACCTTCTTTAGCTAGTCTACTCGCTTCCTCAAAATCACTTTCAAGAGCATTTAAAGTAGGATCAGAAACAGCTTTAACCAAAATATTAGATGAATATTTCGCACCGTTTGATGAAAAAAGATATTTAGCTCCCGATTCCTTACAAAAAGCATTTGCTAGCATTGTTTTTCCTGTTCCTGGTGGTCCATATAAAATTATTCCTTGAGGATAGCCAATTTCTTTAAGATGTTTATTCTTTAATGACTGACAAAGATCGATTAATTTTTTTTTGGGTTCTTCATAACCACGAATATCGCTAAAAACATCTTTTAGATTCTCACTCTTAGTAACTTTATAACGTTTATCTCTTCTAAAAATGTTAATTGTATAATTTCTAATTGTAGAAATTGATTGATCAAATGATTTTTGCGTAGATTGTACAATTACAAAGAAAATTAAGAAGAAGATAACAATAGAGGTAAAAATCCCTCTCTTGCTCTTCGTATACTTTAATTTTTCAACAAATTTAAAATCAATTTTTTCTAATCTAAAATTATTGTCATCAACAATCCTTAGAATATTGTCGAAATAAGATTCAGGATAATAAAGAAAAAAATTAATTATCTCTGAACTTTTATCTTCACCAAATTCTTTCTGAATTTCCAATTTTCCCTTTAGCAATGAGCAAGATCCTAACTCATAATATTTAAATTTTCAATCTTTTCCACTGATTACGAAATATTCACCGTCTTCTAAATTAATTCTTTTTTTCTCAATAATTGATTTAAATTCAGCTATATCTAATTTTCTGAAAAGAAAATTTTCAATCATATCACGAAATGCTCAACCTAAAAGAAAAATAAGCGCTAACGATATAGCTAAAATAAAGAGAAAATTTACAGAAATTATTGACAGAGAATTTGGCAACGCTATGCCCATTGCAAGCAATATTGAAAATATTAATCTAATTGGCAACCAATTTCAAATTT
>JAABUG020128065.1:0-21468 GCA_011319215.2 Scortechinia acanthostroma
CTAACCCTTCCCTATAGTAACAGGGAAGGGAATAAAGCCTTTGTCGTATGGAGATTGTGCAACAATTCAATATGTTGAGGTTTGCGTTGCTGAGGGCTAAAGCGCCCCAGCTAATCACTGGACAAGTCTGCTCAAGCGACTTCAAAATACTTTGGGTTCAATATGTGGAAGGTATGTTGATGGCCGATTACCAACTTCACTTACAATGAAAATGCAAATGCGATTGAACCGCAGAGACGCGGAGAACGCAGAGATCAAGGCGGAGAGATAGTGTCCAACACGTTCGAAAAAACAGACAGCAATATTTATTAAGTTGTAATAGCGAGCTATACGATGAGAGGTCATAAGAAACTGATCCGTATCCTAACCATTATTCTGCTATTTATAGTTATGCTGTTTATTGCTTTATTTCTCTTATTTCCCAAAGCAGAGCCATTTGGTCTTAGTTCGTCAATCGTGCCTTTACCTACTCAAACCTTGCCTTAGATCAGTCGGTTTGGAAAAGCCTTCCACCTTTCTAGTTAGAGGCTCTTTCGTTTTTGGCCTCTCATTGTTCATGAAGAGTAAGAAACGGGCGAGATTCATCTCGCCCCTACAGGGAACAAACCTAGTGAAGCGTGCCTGCTATTGTTGAAAGCTAATGCGCGGCGCAATCGGCGGGTTGAGGGGGCAAGAGGACACTGTTATCCGGTGCGGGTTGACCATCTTGGGTCATGGAAAGTTGAGGGCCGTTGGGGACGAACATGCCGACGGCAATTTGCGTGATTTTATCGGCGTCCGAGAGCGTGTAGTGATCTGTTAAATTCTGTCCGGGTAACCAATCGGCAGGGGCATATTGTCCATCCAACGGTGGCGCATCTCCTTGCGAAACCAGTTGACCATCCGCATCCAAGCCATGGACGAACACGCGCAAATCGGGCTGGGTCAATGGCGCGAGGACATGCCAATGCAGCGTAAGCGTCAGTTGGTTGTCGGCTGTTGAGGTTGAGGCGCACCAGAGTTCGACGCTGTTGGCGATGCTCACGTTGAGACGTTTGGCAGACGCGATTCCATTGCCAGTGACACGCACGGATGCGGGCAGGATCAGACGATCTGAGCCATCGGGCAGCTCTAGCGGTTGACCGACTTTGGTATCTTTCAACTGCACGCTGATATGGCCGATGTAAGGCGGCGCATCAGCGTTGATGGGCAGCTTATAAGTGTCCGAGATGAAGTAACTTGGTTGATGATTGACCGAGGCCGCACCGATGAAAAAGGTGCTGGTCGATCCCCATGCCTCGCTGACTGAAGGATTGACGAGTTGGACGGTGGGCGCATATGAGCCTTGCAGCGGATGCTCCGCGCGCCAATAGAGGGTGATGTTGAGCGTTTCGGCGGGTGCGACGGTGTTTTGGTTGAGGGTGTAGCCGAGGAGTTCGTAGGCGTCGCCGAAGTTGATGTGCAGCGGCGTTTGCATTGCGGCAGGCGTTTCTAGAGGCGAACGCAGGCGGAACCAATCGGTTTGCGGTTGGATGTAGAAGCGGTTGATGAGGGCGAAAGCGAGGATGGCTATACTCCACCCCCAGCCCCTCCCCATAGTAATAGGGAGGGGAGTCTGTGCATCCTCACCCCCTAACCCCCTCCCCATTGCATAGAGAGGGGGAGTTCTTCGTCTAAAAAATAAGCCAATGGCGATGAGCAGGCTGAATAAGGATAAGAAGGGGGCGATGTTTTCGATGAGTGTGCCCGGGCGGGAGAGCGTGAGGACATGATCACCAGCGGGCATGTTGAGACTGAGCAGGCCAAATTCGGTGCTGGGGACAAGGCTAACGGGTTGGCCGTCAATGGTGGCTGACCAACCGGGGAAATAAAATTGGCGGAAGCGCAGTTCAAACGGTTGAGCACTATTGACCTGAAAGCGAGCATCATCCAAGCGGGTGATAGCCGCGTCGCCAAAATCCTTGATGCTGATGTGCAGCGGATCGGTGGCGTAGGTATCCAAGTCCGGCGGAGCATCATATGGGACGTGATCGCCCCAAATCGGTTTGAATTCGTCGTAGCTGGTGCCACCGAAGGAATAGGTATTCTGCTCATAGTGGATGAAATCAACGGCGGAGAGATGGCTAAAATCGAGTAATTCGCGGCTGGGATAGAGAATGGGCAAGGCGGTGAGGACAATGATCACGCTTAAGATGCCTGCGCCCCATGCCCACCAGCGACGCGGCAGGATGAGCACGCTGCTCGCACCCAGCAAGCCGAAGAAGATCGCACCGAAACGCAGCACGCGTCCGGGGAAGCGCAGTTGTCCCAAGAGCGGAACGGTGAGCCAGAAGGACATCGAAACGGGCAGCAATAAGAAGATGACGAAGGCGGCGCATAACGTCCATACCAGCGCCAGCCGATATTGTCGGCGGTAGAGTAAGCCGATGAGTCCCAACGCGGCGAGGATGCCTGTAATTAAGCCAAGACTGTCGGGCAGGCTGCGGTTGAGATCGCTCAGATCCGGCGCGGAGGCAGGCAGAAAGAGTTGATACGGCTGCAAGAAACTGGCGGCTAAGACATTGGCAAGATTGGTCGCACCTTTGGAGATTTGAATGGACGAGACTTCCAAGGCCATCGGCAGGAGGAAGATCATGGCGAGGCCTGCACCGAGAAGCAATCCCCCACCGACACTGACCAATCGAACGAGCCAGCGGCGATCACGGCGGGCGAACCAGAAGCAGAGTAAGGGCGCGCCCGGGGCGACAAACAATCCCAGTAGGACGGCGGTGGGTTGATGTGCCAGTAAGATCAAGGCGAAGATTAGGCCGAGCAGACTCACGCGGCGCGTATCGGGTTGATGGGCAGCGCGGAGGATGGCGAGGAACATCCAAGGGATGAAGGCCGAGGCGGTGAGCTGCGAGATGCTGCCAATGTTCCACACGCCTTGAAAGGCCGAGGGCGCATATGACCACAAAGCCGCGCCGACTAAAGCCGCTGGCATGGGCAGCCAGCGCCGCGCCAGTTGATAGATGCCTACGCTGCCAATCATCCATCCGAGGGCAACGATCAAGCTGAAGGCAACCGGTGCGCTGATGCCGATGAGACCGAGTAATCCACCGAGCCATGTGGCTAAGGGCGCATAAAAGTTAAACACCGGATAGCCATACCCAAGGTGGAAGTAGGGAATCCAACGCGGGTAAAGATCGCCATGCTGCATGAGGGTGGTCATGGCGAAGATACGATGGACGTGGAAGACGCCATCGGCGGTGTTAATCACCTGATCGCCATTGAAGGTCGGCAGGATAGCGATCAAGGGCAGCAGGGCGGCGAGCAGCAGGCCGTAGTCGAGTTTAGCAAAGAACTTTCGGGGCATAGTTGTGTGGGTGATGAGTGGGCGGAGACAGCCCCCTTACCCTAACCCACATTAGCAGTCTTCGCAAGCTCAGCTCTCTGGTCGCCTGTATGTAGGGGCCATACTGCGATCCATTTAGCACTATGCGAACAAAAAACCGATATGTAAGAATGTGAAGAATTTTGGGTTATAAGTGGCGATATGTTGCGATAAAGGATACAAAAAGAGGGTTGTTATGCCCTCTTTCTGATATGGATGATTTGAGTTTGAAGAAAGCCAACTGAGGGGGTTAGACCGGAAGCGCCATTTCGTCCATTTCGGGGGTGGGCTGCGTTTGACTTTCGGTCAGCGCGTTTTGGATCTTCTCTTTGAGGACGCGCTTCAATACTTTGCCGACTGGATTGCGGGGCAACGCGGTGACGGTAACCAGTTTCTTGGGCATCTTATAAGCGGCGATGTCCTTGGTTTTGAGGAAGTCTACAATCTCAGACAGTGTGGGTTGGGTATCCGGTTTGGGGACGACTACCACAAAGACTTGTTCCTCGCCGATGCGACGGTCGGGGACGCCAAGCACTGATACCTCGGCGACTTTGGGAAACTCGGTCAGCAAATTTTCAAGCTCTTCCGGCGCAATCTTCATGCCCGCGCGGATGATGATATCCTTCAAGCGTCCGACAAAACGATAACGGTTAAGTGCCTCTTCACCATCAATCGCGAACAAGTCGCCTGTGTAAAAGTAGCCATCCTCGTCGAAGGCTTTGGCGGTGGCTTCGGGGCGATCATAGTAACCGTTAAAGACGGCGGGACTCTTAATCGCCATCTCACCGGGGATGCCGGCTTCGGTGATGACCTCACGTGTGATAGGGTCAATCAACTTGGTTTGGATTCCGTCGGAGAAGCGCACCGACCATTTTGCGCCGGCGAGTCCATAACGCGGGAAAAATCGCGCGCGTTCGGAGGGATCGGGAATATCAACGGGCGCGGCGACGAAACTCGTGCCTTCGTTCGAGCCAAAGAAGTTGAGGACATCAATACCGTATTTCTCCTTCCACTGGGTCGTCATCCAAGGTGTGAGGGGGGCTGATCCCGAACCGATACACTGGATACTGCTCAAGTCGGCATTTTCCAGCAGCGCGGGCTTGAGTAGGAGCAGGTTCATCAGCACGGGCGGGGCGACGGTATAGTTGACGCGCTCGGTGGCGATCTGTTGTAGGAAAACAGGCAGATTGAGCGGCTGATGCATCACGAGCCTGCCACCTGTGAGCAGCCACGGTACGAGCATTCCGGCGATGGCCGACATGTTAATTAGCGGGAAGGGATTGAGCAGCGTGCAACCGGCTTGCAACTCCGCGCTATCCACGGTGACATAGGCAATAGTCAACCAGTGGTTATGACTGCGCGGGACGCCCTTGGGTTCGGCCTCTGTGCCCGATGTCCAGCAAATCGTGAAGCACTCGTTGGCATCCACGGGATGCGACTGCACATAGGTATCAAGCGCGGCGGCATTATGCGCTTGGGCGAGGATACTGGCGAAGGATAAAACGCCGTCGGGGAGATTATCGCCAATGGCAATCACGGTCTTGATGTTGGGAAATTCGGGCAAGATGCTTTGCAGCATGTCAAGGTAATTGGTGTTCATGAAGGCAGTGGTGCAGATGAAGGCTCTGGGCTTGGTGATGCCGATGACCTGCCGCAGTTCGTGGGTGCGATACTGCATTGGAACGGGGCTGACAATCGCGCCAATGCAGGCAGCGGCTAAGTAAACTTCAACCAACTCCACGATGTTGGGCAGCTGCATCATGATGATGTCATCTTTGCCGATGCCCTGCGCCAATAAGCCGGACGCCAACCGATCAACGGCTGCAGCGAGTTCCGAGTAGGTCAGACGCGTGAATGTGCCATTGGTGAATTCGGTGCGATTAGCAGGATCCACAAGGGCAACGGCATCCGGTGTTTGACGGACATTATGCAAAAACAAATCACTGAGGGTTTGCTTCCCCCACCAACCACGACGGGTATATTCCTCGATCTGTTGGGTTGACGCGACCAACATGGCACTACTCCTCAAATATAATTTTGTAGGCGATTTTACAGACACTGGGTGTGGATGACAAAAGTTATACGATACCTCGGCATAATTTGGATTTGTGAGGGATAGTTGTTCGTCTGCGAAGATGTGTTGTAAGGATGCTGGGCAGCAAGAATGCTCTCTCTACAGGAGACGTGAAGTTAACAAACCGATTGAACTTTCGTTCTACAAAATCCGGCATTGGCGGTATAATGGAGCATAGATCACTTGTGCGGGTGACAAGTGAACACTATCGTTCATTTCAGTAAGGAGCAGCGGCAGATGGCGACCAATCAATCCAAAGGGCAAGCTCTGAAAATCGAAGACGCGGTGATCGCGTGGTTGATGGATTCTGATCCGGCGATTCGTTGGCAGGTGATGCGTGATCTGCTGGATGCGCCTGCGGATGAGGTTGCGGCGGAACGTGCGCGAGTCGCTACAGAGGGTTGGGGTGCGCACCTGCTGGCTCTGCAAGCCGACGATGGAACATGGGGAGGCGCGGCATTCAACCAAGAATTGAATTCGACAATGCACGTCCTGATGCTGCTGCGGGATTTGGGTCTCGATCCTCAAAGTGAACAAGCACGACGCGCCGTTGGTCTGGTGCGGGACCGCGTCATCTGGCAGTGGTGGAATACCTCCTTCTTCGCGGGTGAAAGCGAGCCTTGCATCAATGGGCAGGTGGGAGCGGCTGGCGCTTACTTCGGGCAGGACGTCAAAGGCATTATCGACAAGCTGGTTGGTGAGAAATTGCCAGACGGCGGCTGGAACTGCGAGGCCGAAAATGGATCAACGCGGTCGTCCTTCAACACAACGATATGCGTCCTCGAAGCCTTGCTCGAATATGAACTGCACTTTGGGAGCGATCCAAAGGTGACTGAGGTTCGCCTTCAAGGAGAGGACTATCTACTGAAGCGTCACCTTTTCCACAGCTTATCAACAGGTACAGTGATTCATTTTGATCGCAAGCTTGGGCCAGAAGGTGCGACGGGCTATCCGGCGTGGACGCGCTTCGCCTTGCCGACGTGGTGGCATTATGATGTGCTGCGCGGGCTTGAGTATTTCCGCCACGCGAATATCCCACCGGATTCCCGTCTGACTGATGCGATTGAACTGGTCGAGTCGAAGTGCGATGCAGATGGTCGATGGCCACTGGAGGTCGAATACCCGGGCGAGACGCCGATTCAGATGAACGATGGCGTCGGTCAACCGAGCCGGTGGATGACCTTGAGGGCGTTACGCGTGTTGAAGTGGTATGCAGGTGCAGAAAGCTAAACCCCCACCCTAACCCTCCCCCGCACGCGATGGAGGCAATAAGACGATACGGAACGGTCTGTGACCGTTCCCTACGAAGATGTGTCGTATTCGAACAAAGTTCATCATTAGCATGGTAAAGATGCGGGAGGACTTGGCAACCCTCTCCCTTACAACGACAGATGATGAGTGGAAGGTATAGGGGTTATGAGCCTTTTGCGCATTAACTAGCTCATTTAAGCATATGTGATTACAATGAGGGCAAGCTGGTTGTAGGAAATTGAATTTTGAAGCGCATTTTTGATTACAGGCTCCTTATTGTTCTGCTGATTCTACTCGTCGGATGCAGCCCTGCTTCTAAGGAGCAAGTGCAACCGCTGCCCACGCTGGCCTCCATGCAAGAACCGCCCTCATTGGATGATGCCGCGAACGTCGCCATCAACTTCCTCGAAGATTGGCGCTTAGGCGATTTTGATTCGCTTTACAACTCGATCACCTTCTCGGCGCAGGAGAGTGTGAGCAAGGATGCCTTCGTCACGACGTACCAAGATGCAGCGGATGCGATGACCTTGGACAGCTTGAGCTATACGCCGGGGGCATCGCTTTTCCGTGATCCGCAACGGGCAGACGTGGTCAACTTCAGCTATAACGTGACCTTTAACACGCGGATGCTCGGCAGCTTTGATGATACCGACCGCACCATGCAGCTTGTCTATGATCAGCAAGCCAAGGCGTGGCGCGTGGCATGGACGCCCGGTGACATCTTCGCGTTGATGGCCAGCGGCGGCAAGCTGCGGATGCAAGTTAGTATCCCAAGCCGCGCTAATATCTATGATGACAAGGGCAAGGTTCTGGCTGACCAAAGCGGGCGCGTGGTGAGTGTGCAAGCGGTGAAGCAGGACATCGCCGATTGGGGCGCCTGCGTCAATCTGCTCTCGCCGGCTATGAACAAAGCGCCTGATGTCCTACAAAAGATTTATGATCGGTCACAACCGGCATGGTTGATGGACTTGGGTGTCATCGAGCCAGCGGTTTACGACGCGCAACATACCCAGATGGAAAGCACCTGCGCGGCGCAATTCGCCAGCCGTCCGGTGCGCCAATATAGCAATGGCACAGCAGCCGCCAGCGTCATCGGGTCGGTAGGTTATCCCAGTGAGGCGGACTTGCCGAAGATCGAGGCCGAAGGGTTTAACTCCGACTCGATTTTGGGTCAGAGCGGGTTGGAAGCCACTTGGGACGAAACCTTACGCGGACATCCGGGCACAAGCCTTGTGATCGTCAGTCCGAACGGCGATGTCCTGCGCGAAGTCGCACATGTCGCTTCAACACCGCCACAGAGTCTATGGCTAACGATTGATACCGACCTGCAACTGCAAATCCAACACATCCTCGCGGATTACTTCCGCAGCATGAAATTAGACGTCCAATCCAAGGGCGCGTCTGCCGTGATAATGGATGTGCACACGGGCGCAATCTTGGCGATGGTCAGCTATCCGACATTTGACATCAACGCCTTCGCGCCGTATTCCTCTTTGGGTGCGGCACAAGCGACCTCGACGATCAACCAATTGGAAAATGATCCACGCCGTCCGCTGCTCAACCGCCCGACACAGGGTGCGTATCCGCTTGGCTCGGTCATGAAATTGGCGACGTCCATGGCGGTAGCGGATTCGGGTGTCTATACGCTTGATCAACCCTATGTGTGTACGGGCATCTTCACGCGTGAGGGTAACTTCACCCGCTACGACTGGCTGCCGGGTGGACACGGCCACGTCACCTTACCCAGCGCCATCACCCAAAGCTGCAACCCGTACTTCTATGAAGTTGGTTACCAACTGAACTTGGTGAATCCCGAAATCCTACCCAGCTATCAGAAGCGTTTCTTTGGCTCTGGCACGGGCATCACCGATTTGCCAGAAAATGCAGGCTTCATCCCTGACCCCGAATGGAAACTGCAAAACACGGGCATTCAATGGACGCAGTCCGACGCCATTAACATCGCCATCGGACAAGGCGAGGTACAAGTTACGCCACTAGAGGTCGTGCGCATGGTCGCTGCGATTGCCAACGGTGGCACGTTGTATAAACCGCAACTGGTCGCCAAGACCGGTATCCTCGGTGAGGCAGCAGGTTATACGATGACGCCGAACGCGCTGGCCGATATGAACATCAAGCCAGAGGTGATTGATGTCGTGCGCAAGGGTATGTGCGATGTGACGACCAAATCCTACGGTACAGCGGAATTCCAGTATCGTAACGATGCCCCGCTGCAACAGCTTGGCGTGTGTGGTAAGACAGGTACAGCGCAGGACGGACCCCGTCCAACCCACGCGTGGTTCGCGGCTTATGCCCCGCGCGATAACCCTCAAATTGCGATTGTGGTAATGGTCGAAAACGGTGGCGAAGGTTCAGGCGTCTCCGCACCGATTACGCGCGACATTTTGGATTATTATTTCTTCGGTACGAAGCACGATTTGCCGCAGTAACGTTTCAATTTAAGGGGCATAGCGCTTCCTGTGCCCTATTATTTGCCCAGATTCGCCGCGATCAACTGTACCCCGACGACCACCAGCAAAAACAAGACTATGCGCCGGAACATGACCGGATTGATCCGTTTATCTAAAGACCATCCGGCGGCTAATCCGGCGAACATCGCTGGCAAGCCAATGGCCGCATCTTGCAGAACAATCGGTGTATAATGTCCGGCGAGGATATGGGTGGCAATGACCACCACGCTGCTCACCATGAACATGCCGGGGAGATTGCTTTTAAATTGTTCAGGCGTCCAGCGGGCCAAGTTGCCGTAAATCACCAATGGCGGACCGCCGCTGTTAAACGCGCCGGTCAGCAAGCCGCTGAGTAATCCAAAGATGATTTCCAACGGACGGTTGACGATCTGCGGTAGATGCGGCGTGAACAGACTGTAGGTGCCATAACCCGCGACGACCACACCCAAAATCACCGATACAAGATGTTGATTCAGTACCGGAACAATCAGGATGCCAATCGGGATGGCAATCATCGAGCTGAGTACCATAAGCCATATGCGCTTGAGCAGGATATGCTCGCGATAGCGGATGAACATCAAAATCTCAGCGCCAATCGCCAGCAGGGCGAACATGGGTGAGGCGACGGCGATGCCTAAAACGGGTGTGAGCAAAGCCATCGCGACCAGCCCACTACCAAATCCAGCGAGGGCGAAGGTGAAGAAGGCAAAGAAAAGGCTGATGAGGATGGTATAAATGGTCATGCCGCAGAGCGTAACCGGAATTCAGTTTTTTGGGTAGCGATTGGATAGAGCGATTTTATTTCAAACGGATGTAAATCTCCTCTGTTCCACCAACAGTTAATGTTTCTCGCACCTCAATAAAGTTAGGATAGGCTCGAATTAATAAAGAAAGCTTTTTATGGCCGTAAGTCCGAGGATCAAAATCAGGATTAGAGAGGTAGATAAAGTGACCAAGATTGCCTAAATGCGCCCAACCGTCTTCTTGAGATGCCGATGCATAAGCTGCTTGGAGCGATTTTTTCAGGGTCTTGGGAATAACATTATTGACAAGCGGCGGTTTGGGTAGTCTTTGAGACGATGTGGAAGGCTTGAATGATCCTTCAGTCCTTTTATCAGGCACTACTTCTTGTAAATCATCAGTGAAGATAAACACATCACAGGCATCAACAAAGGTCTTAGGCGTCGTTCTTTTACCAATGCCCATCACGTAAAGATTTTGCTGCCGGAGACGGATGACAAGTCCCGTGTAATCGCTATCACTTGAGACGATGCAAAAACCATCAACGCTTGCAGTATATAAAATATCCATCGCGTCGATAATCAAGCCAATGTCGGTCGCATTTTTGCCTTTGGTGTAGCTAAACTGCTGCCGAGGATCTAAGGCGTGGATGTGGTGAACATCCTTCCAACTTTTTATGTTCGATCCCGACCAATCGCCATATACGCGACGGATCGCTAGCGTACCATATTTACTGATTGCATCTAGCATCTGTGGAAGTAAAGAGGCTTGCGCATTGTCTCCGTCAATTAGGAGTGCTAAACGCCGATTGGACGCCATTCCTTATCCTTGGTGAGTAAATACATTTCTATAATAGCACCAGACATAAGCCAGAGATTAAAGATTAATTCCGAACAGTGGTTGCTTCCGGCTGCCAGACTTGCGCGTTGAAGGCTTCGCGTGAGCGCAGACGGGAGAGGCAGCGCGTCCATTCGATCCATGCGGCCTCGCCATAATGGCTGCCCGTGCGTTTGTCATAGCCTGTCAAAATGGGGTGAAGTTCACTGCCTGCCGTTTGAGCATCCAAGGCTTTTGGCTGCGTACCGCGAATGAGTAACGGCAAGCGAGAGTCGTGAATGGCATCTACAAAGTTGACGAAGCGGGCGAGATGGCCTAAGAAGGTCAAGCTGATAGATTCGGCAGACATATCCTCGAAAAATGGGACGGCATCGAGCAGCACCGCTTCTGCGCCACTCTCTACAAATAGACGAGCAAAGTCATCTTTCATCAGTGGCTGTTTTTCGAGGTAGTGCCAGTTGAAATAGACCGCTTTAACGCCATCTGAGGAAACCTTCGTGATGTAGCGTGCTGGCTTGGCCGAAAAATCAGCGGCAAATGGGTCGAACAGTGGATGAGGGCCAGCCGGTAAACACACTTTGGAGATGTCGCCGTAACGATGGTCAGAACCGTACAGGTTGATCACACGCACATGCTCGGGCGGCAGATGGATCTGAGGCTGTGCGAGGTTACTGGAGAGGATCACCAGAATATTATGCTGCCCCAACAGTTCGCTGATATAGACATAACCTTCCAACTCGGCCTCGTCCATGATGACGACTTTGCCCTGCAAGCGCGAGAGGAAATCGTTGAGGGATGCATCAGTGGCACCGGCGACGGTTTCGTCGAATGTCCAATGGCGCAGGATGTTGTTCCAATCACGCGTGCTTAAGACCGCCGTCGGCTCACCAAACAAACTCAAGGGCGTAATGGCTAAAGGGGATTTATCTGCGAAGTAGCCAGTGATTTTGCCTGAGCCGACGAGATCACGGCAACTGCGATTTAAGTGAGATAGCACTTCATCCAAAATCATCAGCAGTGTGGTTTTGCCGATGCCCGGCACACCGGTCACGAACAGCGGTTTGAGAAAGCCTGAATTGGCTGGTTCGGTTAGATAATGCGCGACAGGCAGGAGTAACTGCGTCTTGACGGCTTCAAGGTCGAAATCCTCCTGCTGGAGCTGCGGCAAATCATTCAGCACCCTGAGCATTTGGCTGTAAAGGGTTTCCAGCATCGCCAGAACATCGGCTTCATTTGAGGCGGCGTTGGAGGCTATAGCTTCATGTGGAGGCGCGCCGGTACGCGCACGCAAGTTATCCAGAATATTCAAAAACCGCATGATGTCACCGTCGGCTGCAAAGTCGGGTATCGAGTCATCTGTGTGGGACGGATCATAGACCACGCCCCTACAACATCATACACTCAATTCTCAAATGGATTGGCCTTAAGCGCAGCTCGCAGGCAAGGGCGTATTGGGATCCGCAGGTTGGAAGTTGATGTTCACATTCGGCACGCCGACCAGATTGACGAAGTTGGTGATGGCGGTCTGCGCCTGTGTTTGGGCTTGCGTCATAATGTCGCCATTGACGGCTGATTGGCGAAGCTGCTCGATGGCAAAACGCCTCGATTCTTGGTCAATGGTGGGGTTAGCCGGCGCAAAGATACCTTTATCCAGCGAGGCGATATACGTTTTACCCTCATCCAAGATGCAATCTTGCAGCGTTGGCGCAGGCAAGCTCAACGTTAGTGGTTGGTCGCCTTGCGCGTCGGTGGCCTGCGCCTTGGTCATGTCAATGCCTGCCGTAATGTAGCCGACGGCCACCATCACCTGCTTTTGTCCATAGAGCGCCTTCAACCAATCCGGCATATCGGTTTCGGTGGTGACGACGGTAGAAAAGGTATAGCGCGTAGTGGTTAAGGACGAGAGCGATTGAATCTTATTGAGGATAGTCGTAGCCGTAAACGAAGGTTTAGAAGTGCAGACACCGGGAATCACACATTGGCTGGCCAGGTACAGCGTCGCCAGTATTACCGCGACAATGACGATGAGTGATAAGATAACACTAAGTAGACGCCGCATAATTCCCCTCCCGCGTGGATAAGTGCTGCCTCGAATATACGCATTATACGCACAGAATCGGGAGGATGTTGCAGGCCACTTGGCTAAAGAAGTGGCAGGAAGAGCAAGATCAAACTGGCAACAATCTGGCACAGCCACGCTGCTGCCATGCCATTGCGCTGGCGCACGTAGCTATACATCAAGTTCATGATGAACAAGGCCGAGCCGATAATCAAGGCGACTGCCGGATAACGTGGCGCGTCGATCATGGGGAAGAAAACCAGCATCGACCAAATGGTACTCAACACACCGACCAGCCAAAAGCGTCGTGTTTCCTGCAAGACACCGCGAAAGAATAAGGTTTCTGCGGTTGGCATGACGAAGATGAGATAGGCGAGAACTTCGCCGGGTTTCATACCGATGAAGATGCGCTGCGTGGTTTGCTGAAGGGTGTTGCCGCCGAATAAAACGAAGGGAACCGCTAAGATCAAGCCAAAAATGACACCCCAACCGAGGTTATCCGGTGTGTCCATCCAGATGCGTCCGCTGGTGCCGAGCAGCCAAGCCAGTACACCGAAGCCCCCCATTACGGCCCAGATCAAGGTGTAGCGCAAAGCCGGATCGCTGGGGATGAGTGGCATCAAGCCAATGCTCAAGGCGACCGCGATCAGGTAACCGAAAACAGGATCACTGGCCGCACCACGATAGGTTACGGGCGAATCACCTTCATCTTTGGCTTTGGCGAAGGGCGACTCCCAATCCGATTCCTCCGGATAAGCTGGATCTAAGATAGGCGGCGGGGTCGGCGATGGTCGCGGATTGCGCCAATCGTCTGCGCTGGGAGGTGGATCGGGATAAATTGTGGGCATAAGGTTTACGAGGCCAAAATCGTGCGAAGTCCGGCTAAAGCCGTCTCGACGTTTTCGGGCTTAATCCAGTAATGGGTCACAAGGCGAATGCGGTTGGGCATCCCCGCGTAGCCACCCATCAATACATTATACTCAGCCTTCATGCGAGCGCGGAGTTCCGCGATGGTCAGCGGTGCATCATCCGCCAAGTCGAAGAAGAACATATTGGTTTTTACGCGGCTGACATCCACCTTGAGATGCGGAATCTTTGCGATGCCCTCGGCCAATAAGCAGGCATTGGCATGATCTTCACCCAAGCGCTGGGTCATCTTGTGCAGGGCGATTAATCCGGCTGCCGCGAGAATGCCGACCTGCCGCATCCCACCGCCGAGCATCTTGCGGGTGCGATAGGCCTCATGGATAAAATCCTTTGAACCAACCAAGATCGAACCAACAGGCGCGCATAAGCCCTTAGATAAGCAGAAGGAGACGCTATCGGCTGGCGCGACCAAGTCTTTTACCGGTGTATTCAAGGCAGTGGCGGCGTTAAAAATCCGTGCACCGTCGATATGCAATTTGAGGTTGTTAGCACGGGCAATCTCACCAACTTGCGCCGTGTAGTCAGCCGTAATCGGAATACCGCCAACTGTGCCTTGCGTATTTTCGAGGCAGATCAGCTTGGTGCGCGGGAAGTGGGGATCGTCAGGGCGAATAGTGCGCTGGATGGCATCGAGCTTGAGTGTGCCGTCAGGCTGCACATCCAACACATTGGGATGGATGCCGCCCAAGCCCGAAGATGCGCCCTGCTCGTAGCGGAACATATGCGCCTCGCGACCAACAATCATCTCCTCACCACGTCCGCAATGCGTCAAGGCGGCGACAACATTGCCCTGTGTGCCGCTGGAGACGAATAAGCCCGCTTCTTTGCCCAACATATCCGCCGCATCTTGCTGCAATTGGTTGACGGTGGGATCTTCATCGTAAACGTCATCGCCAACCGGTGCGTTCGCCATTGCTTCGCGCATTTCCGGCGTGGGCCAACTGACAGTATCGCTGCGGAGGTCAATGATATCCATGCAGGGCTAATCCTTCATCTTGTGTAATGGTGTGATGTTAGTCGGATTAAAGGCGGTTCGCAAGGAAGAAATTGACTATAGAGCTTGTGAATGGCTCTACGATGCTTGTGGAATTCGTTCGCCCTTATAAGCTAGTACAATTTGGTTACGAGGAATACCCCCGTTGATTGTGAGCGCTTGATATAAAGGTTTATCGACTGTGCCATCCTCATCAATGACCACATAATCACCGACAATACGCGCCATTACGGCAACATAGGCAGGACGTTCAGCAGCCGATTCAGGAACAATAATGACGCCATAACGCCGTTGTTTATCATCCAGCAGCGAGTACATGCTGGCTTGTGGTGTCCGCCCAACATATTTTTCGACTTCGCGTCGGGTAATATCCGCTAACGATAGGCTTTCATTCACCAATTGAGCCATTGGCTAATAACCTCATGCTCCAAATCAACTACGATCATTTTAACATGATTTTCGACAATCATTGGAAACGCCATACGGCTGAATACACCTGCGTAAGCGTACACGGGAATGGCAAGATAAAGTGGAATCGAGATCTCATTTCGATCAAGCAAATTTCGGTAAACGAGATACTGTCCAATGGCCGCATAAAGATCGGTGGTTTCAGTTGCTTCATCCTGAAAACACTTAATTTCTACCACCATAATGGCTTCGTTATCGGGATTGTGCGCTTCAAGATCAATGTAAACGCGATGGCTACGATCTATCCGTATCAAAAATTGATCAAGCAATATGTCCCAGCCTGCCTTTTCCAAAGCACGCACAATTTGTGAATGGCACGAATCAAAAGCAGGCATTCATTACGATCCATACGTGTTGCTGGTGAGTGGCCACATGGGTTTGACATCCATCTCAAGGTCGCTGCGCAAGCCTGACTCGAAGCGGAAATGTCCAGCCGCGGCGATCATCGCACCGTTGTCGGTGCAGAGATTGAGCGGTGGATAACGAACAGGCAGCGAACTCTCCGAGCGCAGGCGTTGGCGCAAGGCACTGTTGGCGCTAACACCACCTGCCAGCAAAATCTCAGTGACGTTATATTCTTTGGCGGCGCGGACGGCTTTTTCTACCAACGCACCGACCAACGCTTCCTGAAAACTGGCGGCCACATCATTAACGGAAATATCCGAGCGAATTTTGGGATTTTTATCCGGGCCGCGCTTCTTACCGGCTTCGTTGGTCTGCGGCACCGTAACCTCACGCATCACAGCCGTTTTGAGGCCGGAGAAGCTGAAGTCGTAGCTCTCATCACGCTTAGAGCGCGGGAACTTAAACGCGGTGGCGTTACCCATCTGCGCGGCGCGTTCAATGCTTGGCCCACCGGGGAAAGGTAATCCCAACATGCGTCCGACTTTATCGAAGGCTTCGCCGGCTGCGTCGTCCAACGTACCGCCAAGGCGATTGTATTGGCCATGATCGGTCATCAGCAGGAGTTCAGTGTGTCCGCCAGAGACAATCAACAGTAAAACAGGAAAGTGAATCTCTTTGCGCGGTTCGCTCAACCAGAGGGAGTAAACATGGCCTTCCAAGTGGTTGATGCCCAGCAGTGGTTTACCCGTTGCCAGCGCCAAGCCTTTGGCATAATTCACCCCGACGAGCAGCGATCCAACCAAGCCGGGGCCGCGCGTCACGGCAATGGCGTCTAATTTACTGTAAGGTACGCCTGCGTCGGTGATAGCTTGATCAACGACGGCGCTGATGGCCTCGACGTGGGCGCGTGAGGCGAGTTCCGGGAAAACGCCGCCATAACGGGCGTGCAGGTCAATTTGAGTGGCGACGACGTTCGAGAGAATGGTGCGACCATCACTGACAACGGATGCCGCTGTCTCGTCGCAGGAACTTTCGATACCGAGGATATAAGTCATGCTAGTCTGTCGTCCATAGCTATTAGTCATTAGAAAATGCGGAATAAAAGCAATTTAACCGCTGAGACGCAGAGAGCGCCAAGAGAATACTAAGAATGAGAAGCTATTTTAGCTCACCTTTTCGACCAAGGGTGAGGGTTGAACACCGCGCCATGCCACACGGCGGACTACTGCGGCAAGGGCGATGCCACCAAAAATCCACCAGACCATATCCAGTGGGAAGAGGTAGCGTGGAATGACGTAGAGAAAGAAGTGCGCCAGCAAGAAGTAAGCAATGAGGCCGACGAGTGGCAGTGCCAGCCGCCAATTGCGCCGCGAGAGCCAAATGCCGATGATTCCTAAGAGCATCCCTAAATCGTGGAACAAGTAAATCGCCAGCTTGGGCCAAAAGTTATCACCCTGCGTCAGATGGATAAATCCGCTGAGGCTGCGATCGTGGCTGAGCCAGCGCGAGGTCATATCTTTGAGACTTTCACCAGGGTAAAAGACTGTGCCGTGCGGTTGCAAGATGGCATTGCCGAGTTGTGTCACACGACTTTTCAACCAGCCGCCCACATCCGAGAGGATAGCGTTGGTCGCGCCGCTGCTATAAGCTTGCTGTTGGACACTCGGATCGTTGGATAAAGGCGCGGTTGATTGCTGCTGCAGGGTATTATCGGTTTGCTGTGGGCCTTGCCAACCCGAGTTGCTTGCGCCTAAGAATAAGAAGGCGGCGAAGCCCTGCGCGGCAATGACCGTCTGTCCCCATTTGACGCGGTTGTAGATCGTCCAAGGGGAAAGCGTGACAGCAAAAACGATCACTAATGTGAGGCCAAGTTGTAATCCCCGCCGCCAGCCGTAGACCATTAACAAGTGAATGAGCAAGCCCAGCGGGAAAGCCAGTATCACCGCCCGCGTCAAGGTGGCGATGCCCATGATGACGCCGACGAGCGCGATCAATCCGTAGACACTGGCGCGAAGGGGTTTATCAGCAGGATAACGTTCGAGGGTGGCGACGTACAACCATAATCCACCTGCTAATAAAAAGACAAACAGCGTTTCAGTGAGGATTTGACCAGACTCGATAATAAAGGCGGGTGAGATGGCTAGAATCGCCGCACCGATCAAGCCTGCACGTGCATCCCCGCTAATCGACCATGCCAGCCGGTAGACAAAATAGCAGGTGAGCATACTCATGACGGCTTGCGTCACACGTATCAATAAGATGGCGGTTTCGGGCGTCGTGATCCATTGAGGAAGGCCTACGAAGAGCAAGTAGATTGGGCCAGAGGGCAGCACCGCCGGGTCTTGCCCGCGTGCCAATGCTTTACCATTCTCTAAATACCACCAGCTATCGCCACCTTTATCGGCGTAAATTTGGCTGCGGTCGAGTGGCAGCACTTGTGCTAACCGTAGTACCAATGCCACGAAGAGGATGACGAGCAGAATTGAGCGCTGTGTTGTGCTAACGACTTTCAGTTTTGGTACTCCTGTACCCATTGGAAGATACAATAGACAGCCTATAATCCGTCCCTACTCTGCCGTATTGTAACGAATCTTAAGCCTGCCGGAGTAGTGACAATCGCCTCCGTTCGCTCAACGTTCGGTTAACGGGTGAGTATTTGCTGAATAGAGAGATCCGAAAAGCATTAAGAAAGCGTTTTCAAGAGTAGAATGTCTTGATGAGAATTTGAACACTTTATAACCGAAAGCGGTATACTTATTTAAAATAACCTGCCGAAAGCGTGTGGAATAGCCTATGAAATGGAATGTTCGGTTTATTGCGTTTTTAATAGTAGCAATGATTGCAGGTGCAGGGTGTAGTGTTCTCCCCGGTCTAAAGGTCTTGTCAGGGCAGGATACCGGCGACGCGGCTGAGAACCGTTTGGTCGAGAGCAGCGAATTGGTCATGGCGAACAAATCGGGCGTCACCGACCCAACATTGAACAGCGTGGCCGACCGCATCGAAACAGCTGCTGCTGGAAGCCTCGATGTGATTGAGATCCGTAATGACTTGAACAATCGTGAATTCGATGTTTACGCGTTGTACGCAACCGATCCTAGCCTATCACAACAACAGCAGGTCGACCGCGAGCGTCGCGCCTTTGAGTTGACATGGCGCGGCGTTATGCAGCAGAGCCTTGGTGATGACACACTCAATATCAGGCTGATTTATCCCATCCCGGTCACCACTTTGGATAAAGGGCCGAGCTTTGTGGGCTATATCATCGCAACGGCGACTATTGCCCGTAAGGATGCTCTGCTTTATTTGAATGGCAACCCTAGCCTGCAAGGTTTCGTCGATTTGGTAAGCGCGGGCACAATAGCCTTTGACCAGCCTGCCCAACCGCCGCTTTACGAAGGTACGCCTAACCATCCCGTGTTTATGACTAGTCAAATGAGCAACAATTCAAGCAGCCAGTAAAACTCAGTAGGAGTTCGTTCTTACCGTAAGCTCAGAGTTTGAGGATAATTGACCTATGAGCATTGTTAAACCGGATGCCAATAACAAACTCGCTCCACCACGCAAAACCTACGCGTGGGAGCGAGAAAAAACCCGTGTTCAAGAACGTCAACGTCTCCGTTATCGCTTACAGCGAACCTTTACCCCTCTGCGTATCATTATTATCGTTCTCATC
This sequence comes from Scortechinia acanthostroma, assembly GCA_011319215.2. Lineage (NCBI taxonomy): Eukaryota > Fungi > Ascomycota > Sordariomycetes > Coronophorales > Scortechiniaceae > Scortechinia > Scortechinia acanthostroma. The sequence continues at coordinate 19,190 of JAABUG020128065.1, forward strand.
GCTGCGATGCTGTTCGATGCTTCGGTGATGCGTGGGATCATCGGTTTCATTAATCAAATTGCGACCGCCATCCTTGAAAACTTCTCAGTGGATTTCACCAACCTCACACGGACGCTGCTCCAACTGCTGATTGGTATCACCATCGCGGTCGGCCAATTCGCCCTGATTTTCTGGTTCTTAGGCAACGCTCGTACCTATACGATTTGGCCGGGTAGTGCGTCCGAAGGCATTAGCTTTGATGATTATCGTGGTCAACCCGAACTGCTAGAACAGGCGCGGCAAATCGTTAAGCTGCTGCGTGGCGTTCGCGTCTTTGAAGAATCCGGTGGCGAACCACTGAACGGTCTCCTACTCGAAGGCCCGCCGGGTACCGGTAAAACGTGGCTGGCGAAGGCCATCAGCACCGAGGCCAATGTGCCCTTTTTCTATATTGATGCCTCATCCCTGAACTCGATGTTCATGGGTATCGCTCCGATGAAGGTTTCTAACCTTTATAAGAAAGCCCGCAACGCCGCCAAAGATTACGGCGCAGCCATCATTTTCATTGATGAAATTGATGCCATTGGTTCACGCGCAGGTGTCGCGACCACAGGTCAGCGAGATACCCGTTTACCGATGATGTTTGGTATGGGCAGTAACAGCGGCATGGTCAGTACGCTGCTGGTGGAGATGGACGGCTTTAATGCTGAGCATAGCAGTTGGGCCAAACGCAAAGCATGGTTCTACAAAAACATTCTCCGGCGCAAGCTACCCAAGCCGCGTCGTCGTATTCTGACGATTGGTGCGACTAACCGTATGCAAGCGCTTGATCCAGCTTTGCTGCGGGCAGGCCGCTTTGATAAGAAAATTCGGGTGGATGCACCAGATTTGGAAGGCCGCCGTGACATTTTTGATTATTATTTAACGCGCTTCAAGCATGATGAATCAATTGACTCTCTGATTCTTGCGTCTGAAACGCCATTCTATACACCTGCGGACATCAAACATCTCATCAACGAAGCGCTGCGCTTCGCCATGTTTGATGAACGTGATTCTGTGACAATGAAGGATATTCGGCAGGCACAACCGGAACACGAATATGGTTTGCGTCAGCCGATTAAGAACCTTTTGCCAGAGGATGAATATCGCCTCGCTGCCCATGAGGTTGGACATGCTTTGGCTGTTCGCATTTTTAGACCGAATTATCGTATCGCCCGTATCACCATTATTGCTCAAGGTAATGCACACGGGTATGTCAAATCTTACAATGCTAATGAAGAATTTGTAACGATTACGACCTACGATGATTTGATGAATCAACTTCGTGTTTCAGTAGGTGGACGTGCTGGCGAATTGGAGTTTGTTGGTGAGCATGGGCAAAGTCTGGGTGTAGGCACAGGTTGGGGCGGCGGAAGTGATTTTGGTAGGATTCGCGCCGTTCTTTGGCAGATGGCACACGCAGGAATGTTTGGGCCATTGGGCGCGAACCTCACTGGAACCAATTACACACCCGAAATGTCCGAAGAGATGGAAAACGCCTTCCGTACTGTGTTGGAAGAAGTACGGCTGTCCTTCCGCATCCACCATGAGATGGGCGAGGCGCTCATCAAATTGATTCTTGAGAAGAAAGAAATGTTCGCTGACGAGGTTGAAGCCTTCTTCGATCAATATGGCTTCTATACCCCCAAAGTTGATCTCGACCCCTACAAACAAATTGAAACCGTGACCGGGGGAAAAGCCAATGACGAACGTTAAAAATGCACCCAACCAGCCCTTTATGAACACCAAGGGGCAGTGGAATTGGGAAGACGAAGATACGCTAGTTGACCGTCATAACTCGCTCGCCAACCGTATCAGCCGATTTTTACGCAGCGGTTGGATATGGAAAACAGTTCTAACAATCTTCATCATCGGCTTGATCGTCCCTAACGTCATGCGCGTTTTGCTAACTGTATTGGGAGTGACGATCTCGGTCGGCGTGTTCATGCTGACGATTGTGGTGCAATTCGTAGCGATTTTCTGGTTCTTGAGCAAGTCGCGTACCTACGAGATCATGCCCGGTACGGAGGGTGTGAGCTTTGCTGATTATAAAGGTCAACCGGAGCTGCTGGAGCAAGCGCGGCAGGTGGTGACACTCTTACGCGGCGTCGGTACATTTGAGAAGGCGGGCGGTGAGCCGCTGACGGGTGTGCTGCTCGAAGGGCCGCCCGGTACGGGTAAAACGTGGCTGGCGAAGGCCATCAGCACCGAGGCTGGTGTACCGTTTTATTATGTGGATACGTCGTCGGTTCAGGGCATGT
>JAABUG020128176.1:0-21462 GCA_011319215.2 Scortechinia acanthostroma
CGAATATGCGCTTGTCAGGTCCTCAACATGTTCAGTTGGTTGGGGAATTGACAAAGACGAAAGGTCATGGCAGGGCGCATTGCCAAATACTTGCAAAGGTTGAGAGGGTAACTCGACGGTCTACATGGAACACAAGAGAATTTCGTGAAGAGACTCATAATCTAGGAGTCATATTGTCATTTTGTAATATGAATTCCTATTTCATTTTTTCCATTGCCATTGTCATATGCCCTCCGCCGGAGTAGTAGACCGGTCTGCAATGCACGAAACCCAGAGCCGAACAAGGAAATCGCAAATCTAGAAAACAAGAGCAGCACCCTTGGTCTTCTTGTCACCACTAAATAGCGAAAAGCGCACGTTAGTATGTATGGACCAGACGTCGTCACAGTCGCAGATTCAACGTACCCCAACTCGAAGTGCTTGCAACGCTTCAGAGCGAGCTGCTTCTTGGTCTTGCAGGCAGTGCACTCAAGACGCAGGACGATCTTCTTGGTGGTCTTGGCCTTCTTGTGGAAGACAGGCTTGGTCTGACCACCGTAACCGCTCTGCTTGCGGTCGTAACGACGCTTACCCTGGGCGTACAGGGAGGCCTAATAGATCCATCATCAGCGCCTGTGCCAACTCGTCTACCATGGCGTCGGGATTGTATTCACCTTGCCAGCCTTGTACTGGGTGACCTTGTGCTGGGTGTGCTTGTGGCACTCCTTGGACTTGCAGTACGTCCGGCGGGTTTTGGGAACGTTGACCTGGTGAGCGCAAGAGTTGTCAGCAACTGTCCGCTTCAATCCAACTTCTTGGTGCTGCGTGTTTTCCATGTCCTGTTCATCGGAGAATCCTATCAACTCGGCATCGGTCCTCATAGGAAGAAGATCGTGGCAAAGACTAGGTCACAAGTTCTTCTGGCGAGAATATTCGCGGTTATCTTTCGGATTTAATGCGCCGAGTCTTTCGTTGTCCGGGAGGTCGTTTCGTCCATATCGCTTCGAGGAATATCCCATATTGTCTCCGCTGAATTCTGACGCATGAGACTAGTTCAATATCTCATATCCGAGCGAAATTTATCGTGGTTTGCGATCGATAGCATTTTCACCTCGTCCTTCCTTTGTCCGCAACTTAAATCGTCCTCGCCCGAACAAATATCTCGTTTCATCGCCAAGTACCGAGTTTTCGACAGAACTTCTCCGAATCTCCAGGATGGAAACAGCATGCGAGCAAGAAAAACGCAAATAAGTCCTTACCATTTTGACTGAGTTGGCCGGATCGCGAGAGTGGTGGTCGTTGGATAGTCTCTTGTCGGAGAGGAGCGAGTCGGACTGTACGTGGGTTGTGGGATTTCGTTCGCTTAGGGCCCTATTTCGGGTGGGCACTAACCGCATCGGGAGTGCGTGCCAAGGCCGCTGGCTGCCCCAGGCATCATCTCCGTCATTACCATCATTCTCTTCGGATCGCCCTGCGGATTCTTTGACTAAACTGAGCAGCCCGTGTTTTGTAAGACGTCTTGTCTAGTAGTCTACTAATTCCGAACGCAAATCTCATGCGCAAATGCTTTCCCGACAAGCACTTTCTCTCCTTCTCCGTACCAACATGGACCCTTGCAGAGTTCTAACCCCGTTTCTTCTCCCACGATCCACTCTGCTTGAGGAGATACCGTCTGATTCTCTCCAGGCCAGTGCATTGCTTGGATTTTCTGGTTGATCTGTTCGATCTTGTCTACCAAGGCCGCAACACGCTCACAATCGAACGCTGGTTCTCCATCAGCGCCCAACTTCTCAAGCTGAAATCCATCATGGGTGATGAACCTCGCAATCGTGATATGCGCCGAGGGTACTAGGTACCTAGGTTTCAGTTGTATTCCCGTAGCTGCGACGCCAGCATACAGATCTCGTCGCAGGTGGTGATACGTATATTTTTCGTCCTCCGCGGAGCGACTCCATCCTGATGGCTCTCCAGAGGCAGGAACGAAGCTAAGGGCCATGGCTGCGGCGTCGAAGCTGACAATAGGCTTGACCAGACGTGCCCGGTGGTTGAAGGTATAGTTGACCAAATCCGAAATCACACCACTTTGCTTTAGATGAGACACAAGAGTGTCGATCTCCAAAGCAGACCGGGAACTTGCTATCTCCAGGACCGTCGTATGTAGGAAGTCTGGTGGTGTAAGCCATATGTCTATCAAGAGTCAGTCATAGCTTAGAAGACAGAAGCGGGTTGGTAGCTCACTTGGTACAACACTCTGAATTTCTTTCTGAATCTCAGCAATCAAGTCCTTTATATGCTGTGGTGGTCGTGCGTAAAAGTTGAGATTGTTTCTGTGATCGATGAAAGGTGTCTGGCCCTCAAGGCTGGGTATAGTCGTCTGCATATGTAGCTTCTTCAGGATTTCATCAACCTGCCATCCTGTGAAGTCCGGCCTGAGGAGATGGGCTTTGGACTTTTCGTTCCTTGTAGCTCGGTGCGCTTCATAACGAGCTTGAATTTTAGCCTAATCAGAGTCAACAACTATAGGTCCAGATGGGGCGTAGACATTTACCGGGTCGCCTTGACACTTGGAGATCAGTTCGTCAAAGGGGTTTTGGCTTGAGTCGTGTGCCATATTGGAGGAAGTGTCTAAGGTTGATGTCAAGTGTTGAAATTTAGCCAGGTCTGTGTATGATTCTTGCCAGCCAAAAATAGCAAAATAATATATACCTGCTAGCATGCCAGCATCAAGTTCAATCAGCTACTCCTGCAGGTACACCTTTCTAGAGACCAGACAACTTCAACCCTGCCTGTGTAGCTTACACCATAATACATGGAGGATATCATACATTGGCATAAATCCTATGTCAAAAAGGCTGCCCTGCCCATCTACGAAGAGACGTCCTTTTAGGCTGACTCTCCATCAAACGTCCCCTTCCTACTGCCCCACCGATAACCCCGCTACGGCGAAGCCTTCCGTCACCATCATCTCCGATCAACCACCGTCATCTCACTCTTGCTCGCCTCAATACAATTATCTTCGTTTTAGCGCGTTAGCAGCTACTCCTTGCTTTGGTCTTCAAGTCCTCCAGCCGAAGTTCACTGACAAAATCTCAAAATGTTGATCAAGTGAGTAAATCATGCAAGCAACGGACTGATCAATCGTGACTGGCACTGGAGAACTGGCAGAGCTAACCGATGATTACTTTGTAGAGTCCGTACCCTTACCGGCAAGGAAATCGAACTGGACATCGAGCCTGATTACAAGGTACATACTTATCTGTTGCATATCCCGCTTCCTTTTGCTGTGGTCCCTACCACCGTGGTCTCCGCGTTGTCCAACAGCATCGTCTGCGCCGTGGACGGAACGAAGACCTGCACAGAACAAACCGAAGGATTCTGCGAAGCATATACTGAGAATTATACCAGGTATCCCGGATAAAGGAGCGCGTCGAAGAGAAGGAGGGTATCCCGCCCGTCCAACAACGGCTAATTTTCGGCGGAAAGCAAATGTACGTCTATGTCATTTTACTAAGTATGTACGTGCTGGTGCAATACGCTGACGATGTTCGCACCTGAAGGGCCGACGACAAGACCGCTGCGGAATATAACCTAGAAGGTGGCGCGACGCTGCATCTTGTCCTTGCTCTGCGCGGGGGCTGCGACGCTTAAACGATTCTTTCGAAACGGTTGACGCCATGAAGATTTACGCGAATAGATTATGAGCTGGAGCTGTGGCACATGTTGGATCTAAAAGCGGAGGAGAGTTCCAGGACGGCATACGAAGTTTCGCCCATACTATACCCGAGTCGTGTTGACAGGAGAAGCGGCTGAGAAATTAGCTGTGACAAAGAAGTGGAAGAGGGCTTAATGCTCGAGTGTCGCGCACAGCTCCTGCACACCAGGCGCTGCATGATGTCTTCTTTCAGGCCTAGACGTCTTTCTACAAATCATGTGAACGCATTAATGACAGCATCATTGAAAAGTGTACAGCTCGAGGGAAGGGCGGCAATCCCTTGTTCACTCGCTCTGAAAGATGGATTAATTCTAAGCTTTAAACCGAATCGAATCATGCATCATCACGCTGTAGGAAGTGTCCACGCTGCACCATATTTGCACCAACCATGTCGCGTCCATTCCAAACTCCAAACAGATACAATGGCTAATCCAGCGATGTTCCAAGAAAAGATCCATGATGAAATTAAAAAAGCCGACCAATATTGCCAACGAATAGAAATGATAAGCACTGAAGAATGTCAACAGTGTGAGATGAAGGTATCCAGAGATTCGAAGATAAGAATAGTCCAAAAAAGTCATCTCTGAACCATGAACACACGGCACGTCGTCAATTGACCTTTCTCTTCTTTGGCTGAATGAACAGACTCGGTGCCGGTCTCTTCCGCATCACTCCGCGTGGCGGTTGAGCGGGAAGAACTGCTGAGTTGTCGGGGCAGGGAATCGCCTCCAGCAGAGCTGATTTGGCGCTCTCAGCAGCGGCCGTCTCATTCGTACCCTGTAGCAGGCCCACCAGAAGAGACTCAGACGGTTCTTGAGTCGAGGATGAGGACGGAGGATCCTGCAAGCTTTTGCTTGCAGCACTTGTTGATCCTTGGTATGGCACTGGAGCCGGAGCCGGCGAGTTTTCAGAAGACTTCGGGGTCGATGAGCCCGTATGCTTCCCCGAAGTCAACGCTCGGAGCTTCGCTTCTCTTTCGCGCAAGGATGCGCTGACAACAAGATTTCTAGGCTCTCCAGAGCGAGTGCTCTGCAGCCTCGATCGCCCGGGTGCTACTAAAGTTGGAGGGCCGTTGCGCCGAGGAACCACCGGATCGGGCGGTCGTCGGTGCTCCTCGATCAAAGAACGAGGAGCCTGTTTAACCTGACTGGCTCTGTTGTTTAGTTGTTTGGTTGGTACTGCCAGTGCAGGGTTTCTCTTCGTCAGATTGAAGATGTTGCTCTTCTTCTTCTCCACCCGAGGAAGATGCGGTCGCTCATACGACCAGGCAGGCGCCCCCAGGGGATCAGACGAACCCATCCCGCTCCTTGGAGAAGCAAACCTTGGCGTAAGACCTCCCATCTTCCTGTCGAACGAAGCATACCGTTGCTTCGCTGTTGGCCTTTCTCGAGGCAGCGGAATAATCCGTCGGTCAGTGACGAACTTCGCGCTATGTTTGGCACGCTCAAAGTTGATGCCATCGAGAGCCATCTTGAGCTTCTCTGCGTCCTCCTCCACTGCTTTTTGGACACGTTCCTGGAGGTCGCAGTATATGTCGTACCAGCAATCGGGCTGTTCGGGCAAATCGTATTCGTCCCATTGTGGTATATCCCTTTTAATAAAATCAAGCCAGAGTTCGGAATCATCTTCCATGATATGCGGCGAAAGTATTTCTAGAGATCTCTAACATAGGGCAAGAGGTTGAGCGTCAGCAAATTGGTCCAACAACATGTAAACAGGAGCCACCACTCACAAGTTTCTCGGGGCTCTCAATTTTGAGAAGGAACGGACGAGCAAGCGAGTATGGAACATTGCCAATGTCGTTCAAATCTAGAAAATATTGTTAGGCAATGTTCCAGTATGGGAGTAGTCACACATAAAACTGACATTTGACGTTCCTAATGGCAGTTGACGTGCAAAGCTGTAAAAGCGATGGCGGCGGCATTATCCTGGATGTGATGGAAGACTAGATAAGATCAAAGACGATGGCATGAAGAAGGTAGGGAAATATAAAGACTCGGAAGTATTCGACGAGGCGAAGGTAAAGGGACGCCAAAGTATATATCTCGACGGCCAGCAGTCAACCATCCCCATAGCATTTGTGTACTCGGATTGAATAAGAGATGAGGCTGCGCAACGGGCGATGACAATGGCCGACGGCGGATGATGTCCGTCACATGATCTTATTGGTCAGATATTGATTCAACAAAGGATAATGAAGATGTGTAAATATCTGCTGAACATCATCAATCGGCCATTATTCATTTAAAGTTACTTCTCCTCTACTGGACAATAACAGGTTGGCCAACGTTGAGCGATGGTCCTCACAATGACCAGGGATTCTTAATGTCATGATGGAGCTGTGAATATATTTGTGGAACTGCTGCATGACTGGCCAATGCCCAGTTATATCACAAAGATACTTTGAAGCAAGCTGAACAGAAGTTGCCTACTGAAGATGAACCAATATCTATTTAAAGGACGCGAATGTATGATGTTGGAAGAAAGGACAAAAGACTTGGAGAATAAAGAAACAGCAGCGATGTGCGACCTTCTATAAAGCAACTCCCAAACAGCCCCATTCACCAAGTGCTAATCTACCCATCACTGAATTTGCTGACCAGAAGGCATCTGAGCCAACCAAGTCGGCGGTGAAATGCCAGTCTGTTCATGGATTGTGCTCAAAAGAGGCGGAAGATTCTGCATAATGTCCCTGATGGGGCCCATCGAGTCATTGGAGCTGGACGCATTCCCTGGAGGGATGTTACAATGCCATTCTCGCGGAGGACGAAGCGGTATTACTCACCAGTGTTCCATGTAGTGATCTTGGGTTGAAGACCTTGAATAGCAACACCGTTTGCCTGAGCCAGCTTCTCGTAAGTGCCGGTCTCGAGCATCCTATACTGCAGGAAAGCCTGAGGGCCACCGAGAACTTCAACGAGCGCGCCATATGCTTTGGCCATTTCTAGGATTCCTTCTGCCTCGCGCTTCTGCTGATAGAAAGCGGCGTCTGTCTCTTTGCTCTGGCGATAATCTGACATCATCAGCAAATGAAAAAGGCAAGGAAACGTAATTCCAAGAAACGTACAGGTCGCATCAGCTTCCATCTTTTGCCTGTATAGCTGTGCATCTGCAGCTTTCTGTTCCGTATAGAAGGAAGCGTCTGCATTTTCTTGAGCGGACTCGCGTGCAACCTTGCTTTTCGTGACCTCCACAGCTCGTAGGCGTTCGAGCTCTGTTTCCGCACGCTTGGACTCAACCTGTTTCTGCAGCTCTGCGTCCCTAGCTTCTGCTTGACGTTGGGCTGCAATTTTGGCAAGCCGGACGCTATTATCTAGCTCAGTCTGACGGTTCATGAGCTCAGAGTCTGCCTTGGCCTTTTCGGCCTTCCGCTTTGTCTCCAAGACTGCAGTGTCGGCATCGATCTTCGAGATCTCCTGTTTTGCTCGTCCTTTCTTTTCGGCCTCGCCGATTTCTCCCCTCATTCGTGCCTCTGCCACATCAATCTTGGCCTGATTGAGGGCTCCTTCGTGAGCTTTACGGCTAAGGAAGGCGAAGTACTCGCTGCCTGGCGTATCCTGGAGCTCCTTCACGTTGGCGTTATAACTATAAAATGCATAAGCCAGCGTGCCAACAAGAACTCAATGTGCCAAACGTACATTTTCAGTCCAAATTGCTCAAGCTCGCTCTGGACGTTTCGGATGACTATTCAGCATCACGTCAGCAAGTTCAAGATTCGGACTCAATAGCAACCACGCACCCTTTGTCTTGAAAACTTGTCTCTCCTTGAATATCTCTTCCATAGTCATGCTCGAGACGATGACACGCGTCTCGCCTTCGATGATACCTTTGACAATGTCTTGGACATGATTTCGTCTTGTAGGGTTCGTCAGATCCTTGGCCTTGGCCAAATCTGCCTCCGAGTTGCTGCCAGACAGAAGCAACGCATATTTCTTTAGAGCCTCAGCTTCATTGTCGGGGCCGATTGTAAAGACTGCGGGTAGGGAGAACTGCAGCTTTTCAGTAGTCATGGCCTGGAGGTTGAGAGAGAAGTCGAAAGGCGCGACAGAGATTCTCGCGCACTTGATTGTGGATCGAGAAGTCAGCTACTTGAAGCCCTTAACTGGTGCTTGAGAATGACGTACTCGCTGCCACGGCATGACAATGGCTTTTTTGCATATCCGTATATCGTCTATCCCAGCACCCGTAAGCACGAGATACTCGCTTGGTTGGGAGATCGCGTATCTGGAGCAAGATGATGAGCATTCTGCTATGAGTGGGAACTGTCATTCCAACATACCGCATCTTGGGAACAGTCTAGAGGGTCAAGGATATCAGGGATATAGAAATTAGGGAGATATGGGCGACAAGCAAAGTTTAGCCTCTGAACAATACTGATAATCAGAAAGTCCTTGATATCGAGAGAGCATTGCGATACAATCTTCGGTACAGAATGCAGGCTTATATACCCATCAACGGTCTTCTGAGCCCTAACAGCTCTCTCAGTGAGCCTTGCCAGGCTTTCACCATAGGGCACTCAAGTTCAAAAGGATCTTGAGTCTATTGAAGTTTGAGCCCATATGTCGACTCCATAACGGACATCAGCTAGAAAAGCCACATAGTAGCCTTGTACGTGTCTCACGCTAGGCGGCGCCACTCCTTCAAGGAAAACATCTTAGTGAAGAATACAAAACAAGCTCGTGCTATGTCAATTCTATCACCTCAGTGCTCTCTAGGCTGTGTTTGAGGCTGATTATAGTTCAACTCGCGTATCACGACCTTTGTGTGAACGAACACGGACCGGGCAACGTCTTGGCCAAATGCAGGAGGCTATGGCATCTGAACGTCTCCACGTAGGCAACAGAGCAGGCTCATCTGACTGGGCTCATTGGCAGAGATACAGTCTGTAAGTTCCAGCGCCTTGAGGCTGACTTAGCCTCCTCGACGTGTCTATACAATGCCCGTCTGTTTTTTCAGGCGTTCATGTTAGGTTGAGAACTGATGACACGAGACCGAAAGGCATCAATGCTACCAGATACCATCGCGTTGATCCTGCAGGAATATGACTTTGGATGCTTGAAGCAGTCACCTCGCCCTCATTGCAGCCAGCTAGGAATTGAAAAGGCGATGTCGTTCCTTGATCGACAGCATGGATATTTACACAAGCGTCCCACGTGATCCCCCTTAAACAAACACTGCAAACTAGCTCTTTTGATAGCATCATAGCGATGGAGGGGCATGGGAAGACGACAATTACCTTGAAATTACCTACTACAGCTTAACAAAGTCGTATCACTGAATTACTCCTTGAGCTGTAGGAGCTTTAACTTAATAAAACTCAAAGAATCAGGCAGAAGGTATGTCGATCTCGTTTTTCATACTCCTGTGCGGAATTTATCGCCCATACATTTAAGACCCTCGATGGCGGGCGCACCATTGCTTAGACGGGGCAAAGGGCTCACAGCCTCTCAATGGATATGCTACTAGCTTATTGCCGTGTAGCTTCGGCACATGTTGAGCACCGGAGAAGCAATTTGTTTTAAATATGTTACTTGCATGACATCATCTGAAACACCGTTGCCCGCCTAATTCAATGGAAGCTTTGGTTGGATGCTAGACAATCGGGATTACTGACAAGTTATGCAGGCCAAATCATCAATATGGCACCACGCTCTCAACTAGAAATTGCTACAGCCTCTGTTGAACGTCTGGTGAAGGAAGAGGCGTCCTACCACCGCGAGCTCCAACAACAGACGGAAAGAATCCAAAAGCTGGAGTCTCAAGAGGCTGGTGAGGACGAGAACCGAGAATACATGCTGAAGCAGGAGGTGCGTCTCACTACAGTAAAGACAGCTCCATGGTCCTGATACTCATGTCCTCTACCCGCAGCGCCTTGCACTTGAAGAGACCAAGAAGGTTTTGCCCAGTTTGAAGCAGAAGATCGATCAGGCGGTAGCAAATCTTGAGAGCCTTCTGGTGAGTGGCGATGTGATTGCGGCAGTCTGACTATTCCTGACATTCCAACAGGTCGAGGAGGGAAAGAAAGGCTCCGAGAGCAATGTAGACCAGATCACTGCTGGCAAGGAGGCCATCGCAAAGGCAAAGACGGCCAAAAGGGAAATCGCCTAGAAGCGATGAGTACGAATTCTCGGATTGCAGCTTTTCTTGAGATTGCGCTGCGTCCAAAACTGACCAGTCGAGAGACAAATCTGGTGTATAATAAGACAATTTTGACAAGGATGTGAACGCCTCCAGCCTAACTCCATGCTATATGAATCCCAACCTAGTTTTAGACTCATGTAGTGTCCATTCTGTCAGCAGTTCGATCATCCGGTTCGGCCTCCCCTTCTTCCAATTCATCAGGCCGCTCTGACGCCTCGTCTCCGGTCACTTCACCTTCGTCCATGTTGGTATCCTCTTGTTCAGCGGTGGATACCTGTCGCAAGGGAGACGCTGCCCTTGTCGTCGCAGACACTCTCTCTGCCTGCAAAGCACCTGAGGATCGACCCGCTTCATCCTGGCTGTGCTGAGAGGGAGTGACGGTATCGTACTCCGGTCGAGGTGTATTGGCTTCGCTAGATTTGCCCTTCGAAGGAACGTCCCCATCCTCTCCATCTTCGCCTTCTTGCATGCCTTCTCTGCGCTCCACTTCCTCCTTCTCATCGCGAATGAGACGCCGAAGTTGCATGCCCTCCTCTACAATGCGGCCGAACTGTTCTCGCCGCTCGGCCCATGTCTTGGCATATTCCTTGCTTTCGTTCTCGAGATCCGCAATTTCTGCTTGGAGCTTCTGTAGGTTCGCCTGCTGATCTTCGCGTGGCTTTAGAAGTCTGTTGCTTGTGATCTTCTCGGCCAGCTCATCATAGGTTTTCCGTAATGCTAGAAGCCGTTGAGCTTCCTCAAGTTGCACCCGTAGTTCTGCCGTGTTTTCGCGAACAGCCTGCATTGTGGACAGAATCCGAAGCTTTTCGGCGGCATATCGCTCGCGTTCTCGTTGGTTGCTCGTAAGGAGGAACTGAATGCGTGCGATACTGCCTTCAAAGGAGGCAAAATCAAGCTTCACATCCTCTCGGAAATTGCGCCATTCATCTAGTCTTTTCTGCTTCTCAGCTTCTGCTGCCGTTGTAGCCTCCTCGTCTGGCCCTTCAGGCGGCGGTGTAGGAAGGATTGTCGCATTGGAAATCACAAGTGAATTTTGATTAAGGAGTCGTTTCGATATACGCTTGAAGGGTTTCTCTTCGACATTCAAAAGGCGTAACTTGTGTAGATTATCTGGATGCGAAATTAGTGTGCTAGGAATTGAGCTTGAGGAACGAGGACACCAACCTTCCTCTGGTTGATCAAGTAAGCCGTACGACGCCATCCTGTTAGATTCTGAAGAGCGCAGTGATCAAGCATTGATTGCAGTAAGGTGAACCACAAGCGAGGAGTGCAGCTCGTGGCTATGAAAGTGTTACAGGAAGGCCGATGTGAGCGGTAGGAGAAGCAGCTAAAAGCGGCGAAGCTTGGCCTTGCGGCAGGCCCGTTGTTGTGGTTCACCCCGTCTCCTTATCGGCATTTTTCAGACTAGGTACTTCAGCAACGTACTATTCCAAACCACAATCACTTCGCAGTAATGCCGAATTCTACATGTGTCATATTCTTGATCAGGGGTACAGACTCGCAGTGACCGACTGAAGAGTTGTGCCTTTGTGTGTGGACAATGCTCAGCTCAGCTGGTATGGCCCTCCAGGAAACGCTTCGCCTTCAGGACGTCCAGACGAACTACTGATGGAATACGATACGTGCAACCACACCCTCGTCCCGGCTGTACGGTGTGATCGACCGCTGTCATGACGGAGATGTACTCGGGGCTCCATGTGGGCCAACGATTCGTCTCGCTGGAAGAATTCAAGTCAGTTGTGCGCAGTATATCAGTCAGGCAGCATTGGGAACTTCGGGTGACTCGGAGCAACAAGAAAAGCGTTGTCATAGGGTGTCGATCCTCGGCCAATTGCTACTTCCGCGTTGTCTGCCGTGCAAACAAAAACGAGACTTACATAACGAGCCTTCAAGATAGCCATAGCTGTCGAAGGCATGCGACATCCCCAGGAACAACTCCAGCCCGGTCCGAGGCTTCGCATGTGCGGTTCTTACTAAACGAGATACCAAAGCTATTCGACCTGGATCATAAGATCAAGGGACAAGATGTTGTGGATGCGGTTAAGCGGTATCATGGATACGACATATCCATAAGACAAGCTCACCGAGCTCTCACCAAATTACAACCCAGACTACCACGTCACCAGAACGAAGGATCACAGGATCGCGGTCTGAACGGGGATGACCAGCCAGGTTCCCTGGTTCACGCGACACCGTCGGTCAATGGCTCAGTTTACAGTGCCATCTCCGAGCAAAGATGGATTCCCGACAATGTTCATCAGTCGGGATTCCTGGAAAAGCGACCTATCGAGCTGAGCGATGACCCGCGTAATGAATCTCCGCAACCGACCGAGCTTGCTCACGATGCTGTGCAAGCACAGCTTCCATCACAACGTCCGCAGCCAGTACATCGTTCGACCCAGGTACCACTTCAATCCGGGGCTCAACCACAGGGGCAGCTCGCGGTCAGTCATGGGTTGCGCACGACTGATGAGCAGCAGTCAGATTACATACTATCCGCACCTACAGTACTGTCTGCACCACAAACAGAGCCGTCTCCATCTCCCCAACAGCCACGCAGTAGTGAACATCCTTCCGCGCCACAGATGATCCTGACCAACTTCAAGATCGAGTTCACCTGTACTGCTTGTGGAGCTCTGAATCAGAGCTTTATTCCAAATCAGGGGACTATGACTGGTGGGGCGTACTTGCCTTCAAATAACGTAACCAGCCAGGGTCCTGTCGGCAGAACTACAAATTCTTCAATGCAGTCCGGTGCCAGCGGTGTTGAACGTGTGCCCCAGACCCATGAATACGTGGAAGCTCCTGCAGCCAACGCAAGAGGTATACAGCCGCTATGGCAGCCGGGAAGCCTGCCCCTTGCAATTCCACCCGCACATACGTGACCATGCCTGAGAAATCTACCTGATTGCCAAAAATCATAATCCTTCTCATGACGATTCTCGAACCGTACCTCTCTCTGAGCGCCTACTCTACAGCTCCTTGAATTTGGCCTCGTAGTTGACACACTGAACCTCAACTTTGTCACGAAGCTATGATCTCTGCTCACAGATCCGAACCTATTGTTCCTCAATGAAAGAGCCTGTTGCACATTGAACGATGATTGGGATTGGGAGGCCTCGGTCCTCTGGATACTTCGATGCAGTTACTCCGGCTCTATGACATGACACTATGGGAATTCTCATGACTGTACTTAAAGGTAAGATAGACCACCGTATATACGCATCATCATAAAATCCTCTTTTTTGCGACACCGGAAGTACACCGTTGATGGAAGAGTGCTTGGTGCGCCGCGTGATGTAAATAGATATATCATCATCCGTGGTCGGAAAAGCTTCTTTTGATGAATAATGCTGCGCCCATGCTGCCTCCTCCTTGCCACAGTGGATCAAATATGGAAGTATCACCATCTACTGAGCGATGCCAAGCAGGCCTTCTAGTGTATTCGATTCATTCGAGACCCAAATCACTGTGCGGAATTCGGCACTGGGCTTGCTGGCAATGCCATCGGACGTCCGAAAGGACTGTCGGCAAATTTCCGACGACAAGACTCCACATCCGTTTTCAGTGTGCACCAAGCCACCAACGATCATTCAGCGATGACGCGGAATTAGTCTGATGCGCAATTCTCCAATTGATATGGCAAATAAGTCCGGAAAAATACCTGAAATGTCCTTTTCTGTCATTGACCGCGACTCTGTCGGGAAAGAATCCGACACTGACGCAGCATAATGGCAACGTCTGGTCGAACTGGGCTGCGACTTCATGAGAGCTGAGCTGACTCACGATTGAGCATCTATCGGACATTGCGATGAAAAAATTTCATCTTCGTACATGCCAACTCACTAGTGATTGAGATGGTATTGTCGGCGGTTGCTTTCTGTGCAAAGACCCGAAATCGATGTACATATCTGACTTGTCCTCCATAAAGTGATCGACCAAAATCCTGTTGACAAACTTGCGTTTGTGGGAAACTATCTCAGCACGCAGCTTATGGTCTGGGTTACTTGCCTATCTTAACTGTCAATAGCAGAACGGCTCCTCGATACCACCAGCTAAACCCTAGAGGCGCACAAACATGAATCGACAACAGGCCGCCGAAAAGGCCTTGCATGACCAGATGAACATTCTGCCAATCGTACAGTTGCTGATAGTCTTCTCGGGTCTTGCTGTCTCTCTCCTTATCACGTTTGTGGATCAAAATGGTATCAGCGTTACTCTTCCCACGATTGCCAAAGACCTCCATGCGGAAAATACCATTTCCTGGGCGGGTACCGCGTCGCTGATCGCAAACACCATGTTCAGTGTGCTTTACGGACGACTCTCTGATATCTTTGGTCGGAAGATTGTGTACCTATCAGCACTCGCTCTGCTGTGCATCGCCGATTTGCTCTGTGGCCTCTCGCAGAATGCAGCCATGTTTTACGTGTTTCGAGGCCTTGCCGGTATTGCAGGAGGTGGTGTCGGTTCGCTGACTATGATTATCGTATCTGATATTGTGACCCTTGAAAACCGCGGGAAGTACCAAGGGATTCTAGGAGCATCGCTGGGACTGGGCAATGTCATCGGCCCGTTTATTGCGGCAGCTTTTATCATGCATTCCACCTGGCGAGCGTTCTTTTGGCTCATATCCCCGCTCGCCGCATGCTCCATCGTCGTTGGCTTTTTTCTGATCCCAAATAACGCCTGTAAGGGTGGCATCCGGAAGAACATGAGCAAGATCGACTTCTACGGCATCATTGCTTCATCCATTGGGATTATCTTCTTGCTGATACCCATATCGGGTGGTGGCTCCTACTTTCAGTGGGATTCTCCGATGGTGATCAGTATGCTTGTTATTGGAGCGTGCTCATTGGTTGCGTTTGTGTTCATCGAGTGGAAAGTGGCCTCCCTGCCAATGCTTCCAGGTGCGTCACAACCCGTGTCGTTTGTTAATTCAAGAGGAGCTGACATGTGGACAGTGGTATTCTTCAAGAACAAAGTTTTGTGTGCTTTGTTCTTACAGAGCTTTCTCCTCGGCGCTGTGTATCAGTCGTACCTCTACTATCTGCCAATGTATTATCAAAACGCACGAGGGTGGTCTCCGATAGTTTCTGCCGCTTTTACTGCTCCCATGGTTGGGTGCCAGGCTCTTGCATCCATTGCATCCGGTCAATATATTTCTCGAACCAAACGGTACGGAGAGGTGATATGGGCTGGATTTGGCCTCTGGACTCTGTGAGTTTCCCCCGAGATCGGAGGACTCTTCTCTCAACGCTTGGTTTCTAACCCGTCGACTTGAATTATTAGAGGCGCTGGTTTGATGCTGCTTTTCGATCGCCACACGCACCGCGCAGTGATCGTTGTCATTGTGGCTATTACTGGTATCGGTATCGGATGGACCTTCCAGCCAACTCTTATCGCTTTTCAAGCTCATTGTACCAAGTCTCAACGAGCGGTGATAGTCTCAGATCGCAATTTCTTCCGTTGTCTAGGAGGTGCTTGTGGACTGGCCGTCTCCGCTGCTATCTTGCAAGCAACACTCCGATCAAACCTACCGGATGGATACCAAAGCCTGGCTCACTCGGCGTACTCTCTTCCCTCACCGTCGGACATATCAGCTTCGGAATGGTCACAAATCCTCGATGCGTATGCAAAGGCGTCAAGAGGCGTCTTCATCCTACAAGTTCCTCTAATTGGATTGTGTTTCGCGGCTTGTCTCTTCATCCGCGATCGAGGTCTCGAACGGCCCAAGGAACCAGGGGAGGAAGAGGAAGAACGGAACGCAGCACAACCGAAGTCAGACGAAGAAGCACCTCCGACTGAGCCTTCAGAGAAGTCCAACAAGAGCCGTGATCATGAAGCGGACGGCAACAAGTGTTGATAGGCCAATATGCTGGATGGAAATGCTCAAAAGTTGCATCATACAGCGCAGTGACTTTCGCATCTTCATAGTTCTTGATGGTAGCATTATGCGGCGTTTGTTGAATTGAGTGACTAGATACCATATTTAGCCGTACATATAGACATCTGACGAAAATGATCTCTCATGATTGCGATCACTGAAGTATATCTCACAATTATAAGCAAATCAACTATCATCTCCAAGCAAAGCATCAGTCAACTGAGAGAATGGGCGTATTCCCAATAGTGGGCCAATACCGCGTCTTGGCATCTTCTTTTGGATGACTTCCCCATCATTATCAATCTTACACCAGCGCAACTACTCAATCAGCAACAGAGAAGATGTCTATCATGGTTTGTCAAGATGGACATCCCTGAACAAGTGTCAACCTCAGAGGTGTCATTCCCCTCGAAAGATCACAACCCCCGAAAGCGCGTAAGAACGTCATGTACGCGCTGCAAAACCAGGAAGCAAAAGGTCAGTTGTTGTTTGCCAGAGGGCTTGGTCTTTCATCAGGCTGACCGATATAGTGCGATAATGATTATCCGGCCTGCTCCAACTGCCGCAAAGCCGGAGCTTCGTGCGATAAATTGACTGTCCTTCGCCAAGAGAGTGGTCAACCAAATGAGTGAGTCGTCTTCTTCCGATGAGCACCATCTCTCTCTGATGATAATTGTTCGGAGCGCTGATTTCATAAAGCTACACCCGCGCGCTGGAAGAACGCATTGCGTATCTTGAATCCCAGCTGGAAACAAGATCACTAAGCAACAACGCCGGCCATCCAGCTGCGGCGCTTTTGTCTCCTCAGAGCCACGAGACGGTGCAATCTGCGTCTACTTCGAAATTGAACAACAACAATGTCGGAGAGCTC
This sequence comes from Scortechinia acanthostroma, assembly GCA_011319215.2. Taxonomy (NCBI): domain Eukaryota; kingdom Fungi; phylum Ascomycota; class Sordariomycetes; order Coronophorales; family Scortechiniaceae; genus Scortechinia; species Scortechinia acanthostroma. The sequence goes on from JAABUG020128176.1 coordinate 16,588, forward strand.
GTTGGCTTCCTCGCCCTGAACTCCGCAGAAGCCCCCGCCTATGTAGGCTCAAGCTCTGGGCTCTCGCTGGCCGCCAACCTCAGCGAAATGGTTCAGGCAACGGTTTGGAATCAAGTTCTCGCGCCGTCGCACACCGACCAGGCCTCTTCAGGGCCTATCGGTGGTCAGGCGGTCGCCTCTACAGGTCTGCCTCCTCAACCGTCCAGTGGAAGCCAGGATGTCCGTGACCAGCCACGACCGCGGCGGATGGAGGAGCTACTGGTCAAAAGTACCGAGCCGCCAAACGATGAGATGGGAACGCGGATATTACATGCGTACCTGACCAGGCTGCATGTGCGCTATCCGTTCCTTGATCGAGCGGAGCTGTGGAAGCTCCACGGAGATCGATGGCGGTTGGCCAAAGCCAAACGGGAAGAGCTCACCAAGGCAGAGAGATTTGGTCTGTTTAAGTTGTACCTGGTGTATGCGATTGGGGCGACGTGTATTCAGCTCAGCGAGAAATACACATATGTGCCTCCAGAGGTATGTCACCGGCCGCTTTTTCCTCTCATCAGGTCTAGAGCTGACCTTGTTAGCGATACTATATCACTGCTCTACAACAGGTTCCTTCGATGTGTGAAGTACGATCTATCGAAAACATAGAGGCAATGACTCTCCTGGTCGTATATCACCTTCGCTCAGCATCGGGTCATGGCCTCTGGTACATAATCGGGCTCGCCATGCGCACCGCTATTGACCTTGGCCTGCATAGGAAAGCGAACGAGATCAACCTGGATCCATGGACTGCGCAGATGCGGCGACGGCTTTTCTGGACAATTTACTATCTAGAGAGAGTCATCTCGACGTCTCTTGGTCGACCTTTCAGCATCGCAGACCGTCAGATTGACCTGCCCTTGCCGGTGGACGTGGATGACGACGTCCAAGACCCTGCTATACTAACAGCCCCTCCGCGGACCGACAGGATCACTTCCCTAACGTCCGCGATCTACCTGTTCGAGCTGCGCCGAATTGACTCAAGGATCCAGCACAAGATCTACCGCGCGGACAGGCCGCTACACACGCTCCGCTCCAAGATGGACCGGCTCTTCATCGAGCTGGAAGAGTGGAAGCGATCTGCCTTGCAGCGTTTCAGCGGACCAGATATGGACTATCCCATGCTACACTACAACCGCGCTCTTCGACTCCTCATCCAGCCATTCCTGCCCTCCCTGCCCCTCTCGGACCCCTACTACCACATCTGCCTCCGTGCAGCCGGTGCCATCTGCCAGACCCATAAGCGGCTCCACCAGACGCTCGAGTACGGGCATTCTTTCCTCGCCGTCCAGACAGTCTTCATGGCCGGCATCACGCTGCTGTACGCCCTCTGGACGCACACGGACCAAGTATGGTCCGTGCAGATGAGCAACGACATCCGCGCCTGCTCGACCGTCCTCTTCGTCATGGGCGAACGAGCGGCGTGGGTGAAGAAGTACCGCGACGCGTTCGAGATGCTGGTCAACGCCGCCATGGAGAAACTCGACGCCGACAGCGAGGCGGCCAAGAAAGTCGGCATGGCTGAGCTGATGACCGCGCAGCATGGTGGTGCAAACCCCAACCTCCAAAATACCACGCCTGGCACGTTCAAGGAGTGCCCCGCATCTGAGCCCAACACAACGGGACCTACGAATCCGCCTGCTCACGATCATGGAGTGCGGATGGCCTTCCAGCTTGCTCCTTGGATCGATCTTGAGGAGGATTGTCCGTTCTGGATGCCGGATTTTGAAACTCTCGAGGGGTTTTCGGGGAACCTCTGGGGAGGGGATGATATCGTGCCATTTCATCCTCTTTAGCTTGGTACTCTGTCACTGATCTGAGCCCAGAGATGTGGACTCATAATATTGTGGATAAAGACTTTTCACCAGGATAAGCGCCTACTGCAATCGCCGGTTGAATGATTTGCACCTACACAGGGTGTAATTCCTACTGTGAATAGCTGCGCGTGTTGGCACTTGAAAGATAGGCTCATTATCTATGGTCATTACGGCATATACATATCAGATTACTTCAGCAACTTTGGCAGCTCATCCACACTGACTTTACCATCGAGTATGCCTATCTTGGTCAGCACAGATCATACCATCCAGGAGGCCTAAAACTTACGATTGACCGCATTGAACAACGGAAAGTCGTCCAGCTTGCCATGCGTCGACAGAAAATCGCACACGGCGCGAGCAGTCGACGTCCCCTGCAACTTCTGCCCGTTCAGCTCGGACTGTTCGATCTCGTCGACGCTCACCCCCTTCTCAACCGCGTGCTTCGCAGACCGGAAATTACGACCTGCCCCGCACGAGGCGACCAGATCCGCGACGCCGGCGCTCTCCTCGGTAAAGGTCTTCTCGTCCACGGACTCGGGAAACCAGAAGCGCCCGAAGCGGATCATCTCCATCATCCCGATCCGGATGATGGCCGCCTTGGAATTCTCCCCCCATCCCTTGCCCGCGACGAAGCCGGCCGCCAGCGCAACGATGTTCTTCAGCGCGCCGCACAGCGCCACGCCCGCCACATCGGCGACGACATGCACATGGAAGTACGGGCGCTCAAAGAGCCGACGGAGCAGCTTCTCGTCGACACAGGGGTACTCGTCCGGCACGCGCTGCAGCTCCGCGGAGGCGGAGGAGATCTTGCGCTGGCGCTGCTTGTTAATGACATGTTGGTTATCCGGGGAGAACTCCTGCTTCGCGTCGAGGTCCATGGGCGGCGGGTCGTAGCCGATGGTAGTCTCGCAGAACTCCTCCTTGGCGACCTCGGGCGCGATGTTGGCGCCGGACAACGACCCGCAGTAGATACCAAGCTTCTCCATGATGAGCTCTGAGAAGAGCGTGACGCGCCCGTTCGCGACCTCCACGCCCTTGACGCACGAGACGGCGCGCGCGTACGGCAGGTAGTGGCCCTTCATCTGCTCGAGCGTCTTGTCGATGAACTGGTGCGGGAGGTTGAAGACGAGGATCGAGGCGTCTTTGACCGCATCGCGCAGATCCGGGTTGGCGACCACGTTGTGAGGCAGCGCAATCCCGGGGAGGTACTTGACGTTCTCGTGCACGCGGTTGATAACATCCGTCAACGTGTGCGTCTGGTCGCCGAGGGCCTCGCGGTGCGGCGAGTCCTCAGGGATGGTCACGTCCTCTTCGAACACCCACATCTGCACGTTTTCTTCGAAGACATCGGGATGCTCGCGCGTGTTTTCGGCGAGGATTTTGGCGATCGTCGATCCCCTGCCGTCAGTCATCAGCTACTGCATTATATCAAAGTATGGAGTAGAAATGAAATGATCTAACCAATTTCCCGATCCAACCACCGTAACCTTGTGCTTTTTACCCGGCATTTTGTCTAAAATCTATACTTTTGTTGCGTATTCTAGAATTGCAACACAGAAAGATATACTGGTATGTCGACGGCGGACCGCCTTATATATACAAATACCAAAAGCATAACGTAACAATTGATGCAATCACCTTGCCAGTCACATCGTAAATCAAATCACCAAAACCGGCTGAGGTTGTCTGCCCGCTGCAGCATGCCGGCGTGCCCCTGTTTATGATTGACGTCACCGATACGTTTACTCACTTTAGCTTTTAGCTTTTGGTTTTGGTTCATAGATCTTACCAAACCACCAGTAGTTGGACCATGGAAGCGTAATATGCTACTGCAGAGCATAGATTGAATGTAGCATGGACACGATTAAGCTACTACCTAGTATTCTATGATAACATCTAGTAAGAACAAAACAGCAAAAGTAGTCTGGGTATACATCTACATCTAGTCTACATCACATCACAACGACGGCGCAAACGTCTTCAACCCATCACCTATCCGCTTGATCTGGCCCGCATAGTACGACTAGTAACCAACATTAGCAACAGCAACAGAGCACCCAGAGGATGAAGAAAAACTTACAGATTCTAACCCCGCCCCCACGGCCTTAATCGGCAGCCAACTCAACAAAAACGGCGGCTTTACCTTCCCCAAAAACATCTGCGCGTCCTCCTCCGGCACACTCTCGTCCAGCAGGCGTTGCGCAAACGCCGGATCCACAGCCGCAGGCCGCCCGATGCCGATCAGATCGCACGCGTTCTCGCGCAGGGCGTGCTCTGCGCCGGCGCGGCTGCGGAAGCCCCCTGTGAGCATAAGGATAAGCGTCGGGAAGCGCTTGCGGGTTTCGCGGGCGAATTCGAGGAAGAAGGCTTCGCGCGCGAGGGTGCGTTGGCTTTTTTCGGGGTGGGATGCGGAGTCGGCGCTCATCATCTATTATCCTTGTTAGTTGCGCTTCTTGCGGTTTGAGGAATTGAAGTGAGGGACGTACTTTTGGATCCTCGTATGATCCGCCGCTTACTTCGAGAAAGTCGATGCCTGCGTCGACGAGGAGGCCGATCTGGGTCATGGTGTCCTCGAAGGAGGCGGAGGAGTGGTCTGCGGAGTTGAACTTGATGCCGATGGCGAAGGAGGCGGGGACGGCTTTGCGGATTTGCGAGAGGATGTCGAGGACGAATTTGGCTCGCTTCTCAGCGGAGCCGCCGTATGCGTCGGTGCGTAGGTTTGTCTGTCCGTTTGCCGTCAGCTTTCGTCGCGAGGTGAGAAAAGGGAGTATACCTTTGGATTCAAGAATTGGTCTGCTGCAATCAGTACAGGCCTTACCTATCGAGGAGAAGACATACCAATCAGATAGCCATGCGCACCATGCAGCTCAACCCCCGAAAACCCCGCGTCGGCCATCAACCTCGCCGTATCAACAAACTGCCTCGTCACGGTATCAATATCCCGCTGCGTCATCTCCCTAGGCGCAGGGAACGCCAGCCGACTGATGATGCGATCCAGCAAGCCATCACCCATCTGCAGGGG
>JAABUG020128287.1:0-21434 GCA_011319215.2 Scortechinia acanthostroma
CAAATTCGTTGCATGCGCTGCGGAGGCTTCGCACTATGGAGAGTTGTCGCCTTGCCAGAGAGTCATGCTGCTGAAAAAGATCCAAGAGCTTCTCGGCTGTGAGCAAGGTCTCTTCCACAGGAAATACGCAATCCAGGTCCGCGAAGAAGCTTGCCCCGAGCACAAGGCATGAGGTGAAGACTGAGTTGACGACGAACGGCAATCGCTTAGGGACCTCCCGGGCATGCAGCAAGCCCCGCAGAAGAACGATAGTCAAAACGGCCGAGTTAACTGAAGCATGTGCTAGCAGAGTGTCGCGCTGTTGCAGTAGCTCCGCGCACGCATTGTTAGTGGCGGGTAATGGCAATGGGTCTGTAAAGTTGGTGATGCGTCGCTGGACCAGTTCTAACAGGTACGGGAAAGAGCAAAGCATGATGGTCCAGTAATACGCCTCTTTAAGGTGGAGGAGGCCAATGTTTAATTGTTTGCTCCCAGGTTCGTCACCAACATACTCATCAGCGGAGATATGATCGACTTGCAGGCCCTCGTGAAACCGAGCTGCCCATTCTCGATGATGCGTGCTGACGTGGTGAAGCGCGCTAGGTTGCACCTCCTGCTTTTCATAGAGCTCACAGAGAATCTTTTCAAAGATGTAGCAAAGATCATTGGATGCTGAGTACCCTCTCTGTGAGCCGGTATCGCGCGTTTCAGCGGTGGATGGACTATGGCCCAGGCTGGTGCTTAAGAAAAGGTCCAATATCCGTAAGACTTTCCAGAGCCTCTCACGAAAGGATGCTTCCGTGGCTGAGAATAAAGCCGTGGCATCAGGTCGGTGAATACCCAAGGCATAGGCGGTGCGCACGGCTACACTGAGATGCATGCTGGCCGCACTCCGTCGCGACGCGTTTAGTAGATACATGGCTAACAAAGCATATATCTGTACAGTCACAATCCGGGGCTTCTCGAAAAATTGCGACATTGCCAAATATCGACCGTGCATAAAATAAGCATTAGCCTCCCTCTCCATGTCCCGAGGACCGCACTGCGCCCCAATTGCGAGCACGAGAAAGTTGATGCAGCTCTTGCTGGCAGAAGGTCTTTTGTCTCCAAGCCATGGGATAACTTTTTCGACCAGTTCGTTATAAGAAAATAGATCGAACACACAGTTCGTGGCTCTCGCGTACCACCGAATACAGTAACGAACATCTTCCTCACTGGGCAGCTGGGGCGCCATGCTAACGCCTGCCAAATCTATAGACTCGGAAGGCTCGTCATCAACTAGCTCGGATCCTATAGTATTTTTGACAAAGGAACACGGTCCCAAAGCGCCCCTGACTAACAGTTGAAGGCTTTGTAAAACTGAGAGAGTGGAAGATTGACCGACGAAAATATATTCACCATGTCGATCACGAAAGAATTGAGAATTTTGCGCCACTCCTGGTCCCAAAGGCGACGGCGTAATGAATGGATTGTTCATGATGGTAGTTTCGTTCGGACTGTCTTGTGGCAGAGACATCTCGTCAGGCTCCAGAAGTGTGCAATCACTAAAGTTCCGCCTGCGTTCACGAGGATTGGGGGATAGCGGATGGCTCGGCTGGAGAAGAGCAGAATTGTTGGAGCGATCCCGACAGTCGCATTCCCCGTCGACACCCCGCATGCGACACCGGCTGCATGGCCGCTGCCCATCGCATCGTTCTTTTCGTCGCCTGCAATTTTCACAGGCCCGCTTGCGTCCACAGCGGGGAGGCTTTCGTCTTTCTGGTTGAGCCATGACTCTGACATTTGAATATATTTATCACGCCGGTCAAAATGAGTGGAAAAATGGTGGACTGGCTTGGTGGATCCAACCGGGGGCCAGGAGAAGCGGAAATCCGGGGTAGCCGACGTACTTTAAGACCCGGTACCCGGTACCCGGGCCCGCACCCCCACCCCCACCCCCACCCCCGCGTGGTTCGTCACGGGCCACGGCAACCTCTGCACTCTGCCGAGGCTGCCATAGATTAAGATACTGTCCATTGAATACTGAAATGGAGATTAAAATGTCACCTACACTCCTTACCTTACCTCTTATTCATGAAGCCAGCGTATTGACTAGGAGAGCTTAGTGATATTTGCTTGATCCCATTTATGCCTTCGCGGCGAGCTCAATTGCATGGACTCCAAATCATACAACTAGCCCAATCAAATTCAGTGTGAGTTCGGATCAAGGACCACCTAGTCGTCCAGTTCTCATCCGATAACTAGCCACGTGACTTTCCGACAATCCATTGGATGGCCGAAACTGTGTCTTGAATAAATGTAGGCCACTCTGGGAGGCTATTGAAAAACCAAAAGCAATGAGGGAGTCCTTGATATTCGCGCTCGCGAACCTCCACCCCGGCATTCCTAAGTGCGGCTGCCAGGATTTTGCCGTCATCTCGTAGGGGATCACAGCCGGCAGTAGCAACATACACGGGCGGAAACTGGCGGAAGTCATCTTTGTGCAGCAAAATAAACCCATCGGATTTGTCCGCATCTAAGTTTGCACATTGAAAGAACCGGTCCATAACTGCACGGCTGATGATCGGAGCTGTATCTCCTAACTCGATGTACGAGGAGTAGCCCGTTTGGTATTCTTGTGGGACATGATCTGGATGAACTGTGAAAGGACCGATAGCCACGACACCTTGCAAGCAGCCAGGCGCCACAGAAGTCCTACCCGATATGATTTCCCGGGCGCTCATTAAGGCTAGAGAGGCACCAGCAGAAGCGCCAATCGTATAGAATCGGTTGGCATCACCGCCGAACGAGTCGGCATTGTGGTGCGCCTGCAAGAGCTACATTAGCCCAGGGAGTTCCAGTATAAAATATATGGGGAGTCTCATTACCCATTCAAGGATTTTGATCGTGTCATTCAATTGAGCTGGATGAGGATGTTCGGGAGCCAAGCGGTAGTCAACGCTGACAAGAATCGTTTCAGCCTGCTCGACAAATGCCTGACAAAGCATATCCTCCGTATCCAAATCTCCCAATACAAATCCGCCACCATGTGTATACACTCCAACGGGCAGAAGCTTGCCCGCGTTCTTCGGAAAGTAGACCCGATATTTTATACCTTCGTGTGAGCCATTCATGACAGACACTGCATCTGGAGCTGGTGGGTAGTTGGGCGCCAGTGCTGCATAAAGTCCGGCGAATTGATTTCGCATCTCTGACGCATCTCCTGTCAAAGTGACTCTACCGCCCGATGCGGCTTCAAACTGGATAGGTCTTAGTCAATTGAGCCTTTAGACATGTTGCGGGAGACGCACCTGGAGCCATGAGTCAGAGTATTGAGCCATCTTCAACTTGGGACAATTGCAGAATATGATTCAGAGTTGAGGCAATGATTGAGGAAATGTCCTTGAATCTTCCCTATTAGACGATCATAAGGTGATATAGAGTTGGCCCGGAGGATTTATATCATAGTTTTACAACATCCGGAACTGACCCCGATGAACGCTCTCGGCTAATATAGGGTGCCCAAAGAATTCCGAACTCTGGATTGGGAAGAGTGGGGCTAAGTTATTGAGATATCTGTCCCATTGCATCTTGATTAAGAAGTCGAACTCCGGTGACGGTCAAAGCGAGTCCGATTCATACTGTGTTTCCCGATTAGGAACCACATACATTACAATCCCACTCCGAGGATTTGTTGAAGATTGCACGGTTCCCCTTGTGGATGCGGAGCAATGGAAACTCAGTATCTGGACCGATCCGAAGCGCTAACGAACTGGATCTCTTCCAAGTCCGATGTCTTCGGACTCAAGAACTTCTTTACGCCGTCGCTTTGCGTGAGAGATCCGGAAGCCCGAAGAGATGTCCGAAGAGGGGAAGTTTTCCCTATTGGCTACCCGGGGCACTGATGCCCTCATCCGGAGACTCTCAACCCATCCACATCCAAGTCCGAAGGAGATGCCATCACAATTGGGTTATGCTTACGACGGGAATGTCGAGACGAAAGCCAACGCAATCCGACGGGAGCTTCCCGATGGCCCCGGTTTGGAGAGTTAATCTTACCCCGGGATTGGAAGTCTGGGGTTGGAAGTCTGGGGTAGACTCATTGAAGCCATCTGACTATATTAACCACGGCTTGTCTGCCATTCCAATCTATGCTTATTATCATTCACCATTCCTTTCTTCTTACATCTAGTCATTCGTGACCCTATAACTTTTAAGTCACTATGGGCTCCATCTCGAACGAGGGTGTTTTGGACGCGCTCATCGTGGGTGCGGGATTTGGAGGCGTCTATCAACTCAAACAGCTCCGCGAGAATGGATATAGCGTGAAGCTTGTGGACTCTGCGTCGGACTACGGGGGCGTATGGTACTGGAACCGATACCCCGGCGCCCGAGTCGACAGCACCGTACCACATTACGAGTTTTCCGATCCTGGAGTTTGGAAAGAATGGCGGTGGAAGCAACGCTTTCCTGGTAGCCAGGAGCTACGCGACTACTTTTCATTTGTGGCCGATAAATGGGATCTGAGAAGGGACACCGAGTTCAACACATTCATCTCGAGGGCAGCATTTGACGAGGAGAGTGCTGTCTGGCATATTACGAGCACGTCCGGCAAAGAGTATATGGCCAGGTATTTCCTCCTCAATACTGGCTTTTCGGCGAAAAGACATATCCCAGACTGGAAGGGTATCGACAAGTTTCGCGGCACGTGGATCCACCCTTCATACTGGCCTAAGGAAGAGCCGGATCTTCGTGGCAAAAAGGTCGCAGTCATTGGGACTGGGTCGACGGGCGTGCAGCTCGCCCAGGAGCTCAGTCAGGTGGCGAGTGAGTTCGTTCTCTTTCAGCGGACTCCGAACATGGCCTTGCCTATGAAGCAGGTGAATTTCAAGGGAGAAGACCAAGGACTTCCCAGGGAGAAGTATTCGGATCTGTTTGCCGGCCGCCGCGACAGTTTTGGCGGGCTCTCTTTCAATTTCCTTCCGCGGTCCACATTTGACGACTCCCCGGAGAAGCGGAGAGAAACTTACGAAGAACTGTGGAAGCACGGAGACTTCCACTTTTGGCTCGCCACCTACCAGGACATGCTTTTCAGCGAGGAGGCCAACAAGGAGGCGTATGACTTTTGGAAAGCGAAGGTGAGGGCGCGGGTCAATGATCCTCGTCTACAAGAGATCCTGGCGCCCGAGACCCAGCCGCACGGGTTCGGCTGCAAGCGCATTTCCCTAGAGAACGGTTTCTACGAGATCTTCAACCAGCCGAATGTGTCGCTTGTCGACTTGAATGGCACACCAATTGTTGAAGTCACCGAGCGCGGAATCAAAACAACTGAGAAAGAGTGGGAGTTCGATTACGTCGTCTGCGCGACGGGCTACGACGCCGTCACCGGTGGTCTGCTGCAGATAGACATTCAGGGCAATGCGGGCGAGCGTCTGACTACCAAGTGGAAGGACGGTACGAAGACATACCTCGGTATGGCCGTCTCGGGTTTCCCCAACATGTTCTTCACCTATGGGCCTCAGGCGCCAACTGCGTTGTGCAACGGTCCGACTTGTGCAGAGTATCAGGGCGACTTCATCGTTGCAGTAATGAACCACATGAGAAAGCTAGGCCTGCGACGCATTGAGGCAGGGACTGAAGCGGAGCGCCAATGGGGCGACGATGTTCGCAGGTTTGCCTACTCATCCTTGCTACCGAAGACAAACTCGGTAAGTTGTTTTCCCTTTCTACTTGCGGTATATTCTGTTTTCTTACCAGATTTTTCTTAGTGGTACATGGGTACGAACATTCCTGGAAAGGTGCGAGAACCTCTCATCTACTTGGGCGGTGTCCCGAATTACTACGCGTCGCTTGACAACTGTCTCAAAGGGGGGTTAACAGAGTTCCACCAATCATAGCCGCTTGTCTATTTCTATGCCGGAAGCACAAGGATTTGAAATACCATGTACTATCTGAAGAAGAGTGTTGAGCATTTGTGACGAATTTGTCTGGTACAGCGGATGGGTGGAATGGATGTCTTCATTTACCCTAACCCCCCTCACTGATGTAAACCCAGCCCCTTGGTGTCAGATGCCTGAGGTAATAGTCACATGATATTGTTCGATGTGTACCCGACCTAATTAGTCAGATAGTGCCTTTCCCAGGGTTTAGTTAACTAGATATGTTGAATAGTTATATCAACTTATATGCAGCAAAAGTGTTAGCAGGTAACATCATCAACATCACATGGCATTAATGTGATTAGTCATTATATCCTGTCACCCTGGGGCACCCTACATCAGGTTACAGTTCAGCAAGGTCTTGGAATAGTTCGACAAGGTCTCGAATTACCCTAGATATCCCAAGACCTTGCTGAGCTAAAGTGGCGGAAAGGTTCAACAAGGTCTCAAAATGAGACCTTGTTGAACCTTAAGTAAGTTTGTATTTACACCCGGTGACCCGCTTACATAGATATAGTAGGGATCCGAATTGTCATATAGTAGGGTCTGTAGGGATTCAAATCATCATATAGTAGGGACTCGAATCGCTATATAGTAGGGATATTGAATAATTCAAATCATCATATAGTAGGGACTCGAATCGTCATGTAGTAGGGATATAAATTTAGAGTTGCATAACCGAACCGCAAAAATCGAATCCGACCCTCACCGAACCCTGGGGTGGTTGGGTTCGGGGGTAAGCCTAGGGAACCGCTGGTTATGATTTTCGCGGTTTTAACCAAACTGTTCAACCAACCCGCACTATTTTACCCAGAAATCATTCAATGTTAGATATTTTTAATTAATCAAGGGCTATCTAGTGATATCAATATCTTTTAAAAATAGCTAGTGGTTGTTGAGATATAAGGGATTAATCATCTCTGTCATAGGTTGGTATGAAAGTGGTGCGGAGATATATATATAAGGGCACCAAGTTCTGATAACTACTATAATTATCAACCACCACCCATTCAAACCTATAGATATCGAATCGATATTTCTAATATAGATTAGAATGATGATAATTACCATATCTTTCATATAAAAATGATGATTTTATATAAGGATGTTCCATAGGGGGCCTGAGAGGGTCAGAGGGGTCCCCAAAGGGGGCCCTGGGGGAATGGTAAGGTTGAAACGGTTAAAATTCGCGGTTTAACCAACCCGAAACCAACCCCAATCTACAGCTCTGGGTGAGGGACGATCCCGAGACCAACTTGCTGTCGGTTTTCCCTCCAAACTATGGTCGGCGTTGGCGATTCGCGGCCCAGGCTTCGATCAACCCGATGGAGCGCAAGATGACGAAACCGCACAGCCCTCCAGATTTTCGGACGCGTCTTGACGCTGCGGAGACCGCTACAATTGTTTTCCCACTATCTCAGAATGTAGCGACCCTGTTGAAACGATTCTCCGAGTCCGGTGCAGAGCCAACGGACGCAGGGCACTCGCTACTTGGACCACTGCGACAACTGCTCTGGAAGTCCCCAAAGCTATGGGAAAATCCTGTAAGAGGTGTTGTCGTTAAGTGTGATGATGAGCTGGTTGCAAAAGTTGTCGTAACCAGCGGTGACTATACAGAGTACACGACTTTGCAGTACCTTGCTGAACGGGTACCGGAGATACCTGTTCCAAAACCTCATGGCTTAATCAGAACTGGGCATATTTGCATTATTTTTATGTCTTACATCCCGTCTATGACGTTAACTGAGGCGTGGCCTACCCTCACACATCAAGACAAGATGTCTGTGCAGCGTCAGCTGGATGGCATCTTCTGCCATTTGAGAACGCTTCAGAAAGATGACTACTATTTGGAATGCGTTGAAGAAAGTAGAGTCAACGAACACACGGACAATTCAATACTCAGCATACCTCCTGGATCTGAAGATCTCGAACATATTACTCCCCATCACGGCAGTAAAGCATATGTCAAATTGCTCCATTCTTTCCTTACGATCCTGTTCAGGGATCAGTCTTCGCTCATGGAGATGTCAGGACTGATAATATTATAGTGAAACGGGATGAGAACAATGCCTGTGTCGTGACCGGGATCATTGACTGGGAAGATAGCGGGTTTTATCCAAAGTACTATGAATGTACTTCATTAACAAGGACATTGAGCCCGACGGACGAAAAGGACTGGTATTCCTACCTGCCAAGGAGCATTTCTCCTTTACAGTTTCCTATACATTGGCTTGTTCATCGGCTCTGGGACATCCATGTCAAACCAAGCTAGACATCATAGTGTCTCTCTGCCACCGAATGACTATCTTATTTCCTTTAGCTACGGCACGCAACTCAATGAATGTCACCTGAAAATTCAATTTCAGATATAATAGCGCCTTGCTGACAACAATTGATCGGACAGGTACCTGCACTCAGTTAATTGCCTAATATGGTAATTGGCTTCGCGAAAAATGGGTTATTATATAGTCCTATATAGATTTCGGCTGTTACGTATGTAGTTGTTGGCCACATTATGACACCACTATTATTCATTCCATTATTGTATTCGATAATCGGGACACAGGAGTTACAATCCGGGCGGACCGCATATTACGTACTTTACTTGTCCACTTGCTATGTAGTTAATATCTCCCAGCCGTATAGTATTCCAAAAGGCGTTCAATCATAGTGGCATATCAATATGTACAAACCCGTGGTACACTTGACCGTATAGGTCCCCAAATTATCTCGACAAACCTAGAAACAAACACTCAAATCTACAAATTCTGTCGTATTTGCATGATCGTTAAACTAAACTAAGGTCCTGACATAAACAGGGGAGAAGGGACATTGCTCTAAGAACCACATGTTTATACTTAAATACCGCCTCTCATACATGACACAGTAGCCACCACGGCGGAATATAGGTAGGATATTCCAGCCTTTTTTCGAGGGTTCTAAATACGGCCGAAATATCAGAATATTTAATTGCCTGTGGTGATCGAGATACCACGCTTGAAATTCTGTGCATTGCTTCGCCAATTGAAGTGAAGGGTGCTCTGCCCGGGGCCTTAAGCTGCAACTCCGATAGCCCTCCAAAATGCTGGACTCTCGTGACCTTGCACCACATTCGAGATCGGAATAAGATGAGAAGTTGGGCTGATGCCGTCTTGAATTTGACGGACATATGATTGAGCGACCTTGAGCCACAGCGCCTTCTCTTGTCTACTCGCCTGCGAGCCTTGCCAAACCCATAGTCTGCTACCGGTGTCGCAGAGAAAAACGTCGTTTCCATCCAAGTCTGACGTGGAGATCTGCTGACGATCCTTGACGAGATCGAATGAAATCGTCCCTGCGGCGTCACTGAGTCGGAATAACTTGTGGGTTTGAGGCCTGTCGCTATCCGGATCACCTCCTGCAGGAAAAGTGACAGGCCGCGGTGCCTGAAAGGACGACTGCGTGATATCCTTGCCACCAAGCAGGTCCACGATGATCTTGGAGCGAGAGTCCAGCTGAGAAAGGACCTCAACGTCGATATGTTTAGCAAGTGTCATATCATGGACCACCTGGGCGCTTTTCGCCTTTTCCATCGGGCTACAGTTCTTGCCCTGCCAGACCCAGATTTTGTCGCCATGATCCAAGACGAAGACATCATGATCGTCGAGACTCTGCCAGGTCGGCTCAACCTCGTGCACGATGATTGAATCAGCTCGGGCAGCACCAGGGTGCTTGAAGATCCGAAGCAGCGTGATGGTCTTCTTCGATGGCTGTTGCTCTGTGTCAACGTGGGTGAAGCCCGATCGCACACCTCCAGATCGAATAGAGAGACGACGGAACAACGCCATGAACTCCGGTGACGGATGCTGCTGGACCTCGCGATGCTGCGTCGCAGTACCATGTAGGAACTCATCGAGCTCGACAGTCTTGTACGCCGCCGTGCCCGCCTCGTCCTGCGTGGTCTTGCTTCCCAGCCAGAAGAAGATATCGTGGCACAGCTTGTCCTCGACCTTGTACGAGTGCAGAACGATATAGCTGTCGCCATCGTAGAACTCGCCTGCTCGTTCCTTGGGCCAGGGGATGACCTCGAAGTTCTCAATGCGCCAGATGAAGAGTCCGCATTCTTGTCCCACCTGCCCGTTGTTCCAGGCTGGCTCGGACGCGGCCGAGTTGTATTTGACGCGGTGGTCGATGTCTGAACCGATCAGTTCCACATTGCTGTCTTTGATATCGTACTCTTTCAGATGAACCAGACCTTCATGGGGAGGCATTTTCGTTAATAGGGATGAAGTCAGATGTTTGATCAGGAGAAGAAATGATGCAGATAGATGGTGGGGTTAATTAGGCTAATGCCTAGGGAGTGAGCCGTGAGACAGAGGAGGATCTACAGTGGTGTGGAGATCAATTGTGTTTCAACTTACCGTCCCTGATCTGCCTTTAAGACCGCCATCTCAGCTTCCTTGATAAGTTATAATAAATACAGGTCGAGAAGTATGCTGAATTATCTGCAGAGTTCCGTACTTCACTGGAAACTCTGCCCTACAGCCCCTACTATATGAATCTGTGAATGGTATGTCGACTATTAGTCTGCTCTGCGACCTGATATAAGTAAGACACAATCCAGTTCCGCACTGCAAGCATGGGATGAATGACAACAGCATGCGAACAATGATAACAATGGGACAAAAAGGGAAAGAGATGAAGCTGTGTGAAGCAAAAAATGGACTATGTGGGAATCGAACACACGACCTCCCGCATGCGAAGCGGGCGCACTACCAACTGTGCTAACAGCCCAGTGATGATATCGCCACCGAGTTTTTGACTATATCAAGAGAATGCGAGCAAAAGACTCCGATCCCTGCATCATTCCAAGACCATCGCTGTTGGAGGATTCACTATGACCTAAAGACACAATGCAAAGGTTCCTTCCATGCCGATAGACTGAATTCCCGATGATATAGATCATAATCTCTCCCTATGGGTAACCTGGAAGAGGTCAAGATTGAATATCGCCACTATATTGCTTGAATCAAATACTCAATTTACACCTATGAAAACATCCGACATGAATGACCTCGAAATCGAGGGAAAAACTAATGCAACAGAATGGAACAAAAATGTGAAAGGAAATATAGGCGCACAGTGAAACGAACAGAGAACAACGAAGCACCTTCTTTTATTGTAACACCAACTAATGAGCAGCGAGCAGCTTCTTGATCTCAGCAATAGCCCGAGCGGGGTTCAGGCCCTTGGGGCAAGTCCGCGAGCAGTTGAGGATAGTGTGGCAACGGTAGACGCTCATGCTGTTGTCGAGAGCGTGCTTGCGCTCGGCGGTCTTTTCATCACGAGAATCGGCCAGCCAACGGTAAGACTGGAGCAGGATGGCGGGACCCAGGTACTCCTCGCTGTTCCACCAGTACGAAGGGCAAGAGGTCGAGCAGCAGGCGCACAGGATGCATTCGTAAAGACCGTCGAGCTTCTTGCGATCCTCGGGGCTCTGGCGGTACTCGAGACCCTGTTCTTGAATTAGCTTGGATACGTGGTCACAACTCCTGGAAAAGTACTCACATCCTCGGACTTGGTGTCACGCTGCAGGTAAGGCTTGATGGACTTGTATTGCTTGTAGAAGTAGGTCAGATCGGGGACCAGGTCCTTGACGACGTAGGTGTGAGGCAACGGGTAGATACGCGACTCCTGGTCGGTGCCGGTGGGAATGCGGCCTAATAGGATGTTAGTGACCACGCTTCAATGTACTTAAACCAGTCCGGAATTGCCAAACATACACAAGCAAGCCAGCGTGTTGATACCGTCGATGTTCATGGCACAGCTACCGCAGATACCCTCTCTGCAACTTCTCCGGAAGGTCAAGGTGGGGTCGATCTCGTTCTTGATTCTGATGAGCGCGTCAAGCATCATGGGACCGGTCTTGTTCAGATCCAGGGTGTAGGTCTGCATCTTGGGCTTCTCAGTGGGCTGGTCAGGGTTCCAGCGGTAGATGTGGAACTTCTTCATCCTCGGAGCCTTGGACGGGTTGGTGTCTTGAACGTCGGAAGTCCTGGTCTCGGGGGTGACCTTTTGCTCGGCAGGGCCAGTGCGACCGACTCCAGTAGCAGGATCAACAGTGGTTGCAAGTGAGCGAGCAAAGACGGCAGGACGGAAAAGAGGCCTCGTAGATGCGACGAGGCGCGAAGTCGAACGAAGAGCAGCCATGGTGGGCGGACGAGTGGAAGATCGTTTCAATCACGCGAGCGCTGAAGTCAAGGGTGGACGAGCCGAAAGGTCGATTGAGGAGTGTAAAGTGGCAGTGAGGCAGAGAGGAGATGTAGAGATGGTTAAATATAGCACCAGCCTGCCAGCGGCGACGACAGATGAGGTTCAAGGGAGTCCGGAAGATGGTTCTGACGCCGCTGGAGATGTTTTGTCGCTGCTGGAGCTAAGGTTACCTCGGGTCTGGCGGTCGGCAATTTGCTGACTCAGCGCTTAGAGGCCAATCACACGTTTGCTAATTGCAAGCCTCGGGGATACACGGCGAAAGCTGGCTGATGCAAGAAATATAATTCCCCTGCAGCCACTCCGTAGACACTTCCGGGAGATTCTTCGCTTTGAATTGAGAGGAATCGCCTCCGACTGCTATGATATACGACCTCACCAGATTATGAAGTCGAGAGACATGGTTGAGTGCATAGCCCATGCCCAAGGGGGAACGGAACTGCCGTCCTGACGACCGACCGTCATGTGAATGGGCCTGAGGCAGCAAGGCAGGAGCGCTATTCCTCCTTGGGTGGCGGCAACTCATTCCAGTCATCCATCCAAAGATCATCGATCGCTTTGCAATCACGTCAGTCTGTATTCGAACCACCGATCTATATGACGGAAATTCTGGAGATCTGTTTCAGTAATCAGACATGACACCGACCGATCGGGACCGAGTGTCGATCGTTTCTATTCAGGCATCCTATTCGGCTTGATAGAAGGAGATGGAGGTGATCATGAGGATCGGCTGATGTGCTTATAGATTCGTACTTCTAGTTGAAATCAGAGCAGATGTGTTGGAGGCCAAGGTTCATGCTTGTCGCGGGCTCTTGGGATTTCAGTGGTCTATTGTCCTGCTTTCTTGTATGAATTCAGTGCGACGAGGGGTTGAAACAATTGTTCACCACTGACAGTTTAGTCTGATCAAGTCCCTTGGCTAAACGGCTTCGGCATGTACTCTTGATATCCAATCGGCAAGTGTCAGGGAGACGACTCTGCGATGCTCCGTACTCCACAGAACCATCATGGACAAGAAGATTCATCGCTTCAGAACTATCTGCCGACAAGAGGTTTACGTCCTTATAGTGACGCTTTAGAAGGTGATCTCGAGGTCCTTGCAGTACAGCTCTTGGTTTCCGCAATACAGTCGCGGCAATACTACATCGTTCAACAAGGCAACACCACTGGGCTCTTTTAAGACTCTGCGGCTTATCATTCAGATGAACCAGAGAGACGTCTTGATCACTTTGCAACAGATTGCGGTGACGAAGACTTCAATCCGGTGGCATACGGAAATTGTCCTTTACTTGTCTTCAAATAGGGTACCGATGCAATAGATTATACGATATCTTTCTCTTGACCCTCCAAGTTATGGTCGACTCAGTAGCAATATAAGACAGGGGCTGATGTATCGCCAAGACAACAGCTATTCTAGAAGCACATCCAGCCTGTTATCCGAGCATTGTTCTGAGAAAAATCGAGAAGACCTTAATTTAGGTGGGTGGTATGATATAAGAGATTAATACACTGAGGATCTGACAATATGCGCTAAAGCCCCATTTGAGTGATGCCTTCGGGCAATTTCCTGCAATTAAGACAATCGTTTACTGCTCCCTACTTATTATTCCGCTTCAAGGGAGCACACGTCGAAGGCAAGGCTAAGCTCGGAATTCGGATGTTGCCCTATGTGGATCTGCAGACAATGGGAATGGAGCCCTTTGTACGATGCAGGGGTAATCTCCTTCTTATTTTCTATCTAGCAGGCTATGCAACTCAATGACTTCGAACTTTCGAAGCGTCCCTTGATACTGCCCATGTGGTTCGGAGTCCGTCGTGATGATCCACTGTGGATCATGTCTCTCACCGTTCCTGGTTTCTACCATAACTACAATAAGACTCGAGAATCGTGTCAATCAAACAGGACAAGGAGTCTTCGACGAGCCACACCGATAGAGTTTCGTATTCGCATACATGCAACATGTTGACTCCTAGACTAAGTCTCGAGTTCCTCTGAAATACATCAACGTCGCTCCCGCCAAGACGGAGAATCTCTCAAGAAGAGAAACAACTTCCGACAGCTAAGATATTAGCCAGTTCCTCAGTCCAACGGTCACTAATCGCAAAGAGGCCAAGACCTTATTTCGAAGGAGCACTATGAAACACTTTAAACTAGAATCATCCCCCTTGCCCCTCATTGGTGAACCATCTACAACCCACTATGTATCAGACAAGAGCAGTTACTACCAACGAGCTCAAGGAGAATTCTGATCGACGGTTGAATTCTCATTATTGGATTCATTTGGCCTCTGTACTCATAGTGGTAGACTAAGCAACTGACCTCGTTCTGAGCGCCAGGGTGGGAACTGGTGTCTTACCCACATTTAGGCTGACTTAGTCTGGTACGTTTCATCTACAGGTCTTATACAGCATGGCGCTGCATTACTGACTCGGATAGATGAAGCGGATCTGATAATAGGGGTTTGCATCTCTGCCTGTCTCCAGTCTCCTCTGGACCATGTCCGAATCCCGAGATGAGATGAAGTGTATATATATAAGGCTCCCCCCGTGAGGAATGCTTGTTTGACCTGAACCAACCATCCATTCCTTCTTTACACTTCAATTCCGGTGCTTACTTCGCTCATTCATTCCTTTCTCTTGTCATTCTCCTACCATGAGATATACACCTCTCTTCGCCGCCGTCACGGCCGCATTGGCCAGCACCGCCGCAGCCGTTGGCGTCTCCGGCGCCGCCGAGGGCTTCGCGAAGGGCGTGACAGGAGGTGGAAGCGCCTCCCCTGTCTATCCCACAACAACCGATGAGCTGGTCTCATACCTCGGCGACAGCCAAGCTCGCGTCATCGTCCTCACCAAGACGTACCTCCCCCCGGTCCCGGCCCCCAACGCCCTGAACGATACTGAAGGATGGGATGAACGCTAACAGCTAACACAGCTTCGACTTCCGCGGCACGGAAGGCACAGCGAGCGGCACCGGCTGCGCCCCCTGGGGCACCGGATCCAAGTGCCAGCTAGCCATCAACCAGAACGGGTGGTGCGACAACTACGAGCCCAACGCCCCCAAGGCCAGTGTCAGCTACGACAAGGCTGGCGTGCTCGGCATCACCGTCAACTCGAACAAGTCGCTGATCGGCCAGGGCAGCGCCGGCGTCATCAAGGGCAAGGGACTGCGGATCGTCAGCGGTGCCAAGAACATTATTATTCAGAATATCGCTATCACAGACATCAACCCCAAGTACGTCTGGGGTGGAGACGCCATCACTATCAATAACGCTGATCTGGTTTGGATTGATCACGTCACTGTAAGACCTTGCATTCCTCCCTCACATTCATGCCAAACGTGGAGGACATTGATTGATGATGATGACATAGACCGCCCGGATAGGTCGCCAGCACATCGTCCTCGGCACGGAGGCCGACAACCGCATCACCATCTCCAACTCCTACATCAACGGTGTCTCGGACTGGTCGGCCACCTGCGACGGCTACCACTACTGGGGTATCTACCTCACTGGCTCCAGCGACATGGTCACCATGAAGGGTAACTACATCTACCACACCAGTGGCCGTTCCCCTAAGGTCCAGGGTAACACTCTGCTGCACGCTGTATGTCCCTTCCCTCATTTCCTTTGAAGTTGTCGACTAATGAATAAGGTCAACAACTACTGGTACGACAACACGGGCCATGCGTTTGAGATCGGCTCCGGTGCCTACGTCGTCGCCGAAGGAAACGTCTTCCAGAACGTCAAGGTCATTGCCGAGTCTCCCATCTCGGGCAAGCTCTTCACCTCCCCTGACGCGAACACCAACAAGGTCTGCTCTTCCTACCTGGGCCACACTTGCCAGGTCAACGGCTTCGGAAGCTCCGGCACCTTCAGCAAGGCCGATACGGACTTCCTCTCGAAATTCAAGGGCAAGAATATTGCCTCCGCTTCCGCCTACAACACCGTTGTCTCCAGCGTCAACGCCAACGCTGGCCAGGGTAAGCTGTAAACTGAAAGCGGCTTGCACGTTCTTCGTTGAATCGCACAACGCAACGTAAGAGTGAAGGCCGACGAGACAGAAGGGAGAGCACTGGTAATACCGTTTAATTTCGTGTACCTATCTACCTATCAGGAAACCACTGTCGTTCGCCAGAGTCCTAAAGCTAATTCGGTTTCCGAAGTCCCAAACAAACAAGTGCGATAGTAGCATAGGAAGAGTAGTAAGAGGAAGCGCCTTATAACAATGGAAGAATGAACAAGCATGACTCAGAATCCCATACCACGAGCTCAATTGACAATGATCACACCAGGTCCAGCCACTGTATGCTGAGCCACGTCATGGGCATTGCGGAACGGACCGCTGCTGTTGGTCACCGCAGCAATGGTCAGGCCGTTCATCAGGAACTCCTCGTACGGGAAAAGGACCTCTGCGACAACTGTCCGGTCTTCGGTGGAGATGATGTTCATTGGTTCGACGATTGGTAGATTCTGTTGATTGATATAGGTCATCCACAAGTGCTGCTCCTCCATGGGCCTGCGAGGCCTGAAGGAGACTTGGATGATCTGCGTCCTGTTTTCAGGTGGCGTCAGGATGGCCAAGGGAGGAAATCTTTGTAGTGGAATCTCATGGACATTGGGACAGCTGCCAGGGACGACGAAAGCATTGAGGACGAGGGAGAAAGCAAAGTTGAGATCACTGGTGGTGAGGAACGGAAGTTCGCTGGGAATCTTGTCTTGCAGCACGCGGAACCACCCCTCCTGCTCGCCTTCGTTTCCGATCACCGACGAAATGAGTCGAGTGAGGTTAAAGTCACCCCAGACGGCAAATCGCTCCACGACGTCTTGCAGAGTTCCAAGGACAACATCGGTGAAGTTGGCGGCCAGAATGATGGCGGATTCAAAATCGAAAACAGGGAAGTGATACCTGCAAGGAAGGATGGGCGAAACATTGAAGTGTTGAAGGGCCATATTGGCGCTCAATTCATGCAACTCCTCTTGCTAAAGTCAATTGTTAGTCAAGCCCGTTGATTGATGGTCTACCGAGGAGGCTTACCGCAAGAATTGCAGTGAGGCTTCGGATGACCATATCCCGATCTTCCGCCATTCCTTCATCTTCTTCATCTTCTTCATCGGGGATATCATAGCCCGTCACATTGTTTGTGACGTTGTGAAGAAGACTGTTGAAGTATGCCACCTCGAAGTTTTCATTGAAGGCGATCCATTGTAGGTTGACAATGCCCTGCTGGCTGATGTTATTTGGAGGAGGCGTGTTTGGCAGCGTGCCATGTGCTCTCCGCTCGATATCCCGTAGCTGACCGGGAGAAGGGAAGGGCAGGTTATCGGGCAGCTGAGATTCATTGTGCCCCGGCCGGTGTGGAGCAGCGAGAGTGGGATTGACTACGAAGAGGAGACAGACAATAAGAAGGAACTGCATGATGGCGATAATGACGATGCAATTCTGAAGGCTGAATAGTAAGAGAATATAAGGCTTGGTGATGCAATGAGTGGAATGGTGGCAATGGATGGGTGTAAGCTGGGAGGATGAAGAAGATGGAGGAATTCAAAGATGCCAGGGGAATCTCCTCCATATAAACAGTGGGTGATGGTCCTTCCCTTACACTGCTGCTGAGCACCGGAAGCTGCAGCGCAGCTAGGCAGGAGGCGATCGACTACCTCCTGTCCCTCGAGCTGAAGCCGTTGCACCTTCCTGCACCGAATAAACAATAGTCAAGTCCCCAAAATGCAGGTTCGCAGAGACAGTGCAGACCCTCAGAGATGTCATTCTGGCTTGCCCCAGCCACAGGGACCTCCGCAGGCGGCTCTGTCCACGCCCACGGCACCGACGTGATTATATCGAAATATAACACGAACTGGCCAAAAGGCTGTTCGAACTAAGTGCTCGTCAGTCTAAGGTCTTATGTCATAATCGTAGCGGTATCGTATTTTCTAAAAGATGACTACTAAATGCTGGTTTCTGAAGGGCGTATATTCCAGGTGAATGCGGGTTCTTCGACTATCTTTCCTTACGATAACCTCTACTACTCCTTCAAGGACGGACATCAACGGGGAGTGGATGTAGGCGCTCCGGTGCTCGGATTGGTACCTTACTATACGGAATATCCTCAAGAAAGATGGGGAATAAGGCCGGGTTGCTGCCGCCGCCGCCATTGCAGACTATGTGAGACG
Source organism: Scortechinia acanthostroma (assembly GCA_011319215.2). NCBI lineage: Eukaryota > Fungi > Ascomycota > Sordariomycetes > Coronophorales > Scortechiniaceae > Scortechinia > Scortechinia acanthostroma. Next base: position 18,314 of record JAABUG020128287.1, read on the forward strand.
AATGCCAATTACAGTGAGCCTTACAAGTAAACTACGACGTGAAAGTGCCGAGTCCTTGTTCAGACATTCTGTGTGCTAAGTAAATCAAATGTAAGTATTTTTCTAGCCGAATGCGCCAAGTTGTCGAGTGGTCAACCAGGTGCCTCGCGGTATAGTATCATCATTCTGACGATCAACACTGCCCTCCGTCTTCATGAGTTCTTCAAATGGTGGTATATGTCCAGACCTATTCTTGAGTCATCTGACTGGTACAATAAACTTCTCAACTTCCACAGTTCATGGCATCACTTTGTTGTCATTTTCCTTCTTTGGAACGGTATCTATTCTTAGCTAGCCGAGGGAGTATATCCCTCCCTCGTGCTTTCTTCTTTCTTTCTCTCTCTCCATCCCTCGTCCTCCTCCAAAGCAACTCCAAAATACTCAGCCAGAGAGCAAATTCTGTTATCTCAAACTCCAACAACTTCTTCACCTTCACTTCATCATGGCCAAAGAAAGCTCCAACTTTTTAAAGCACTACCTCAAGCTCGTCAACGAGCTCCGCAAACCCAAGCCAGGAAATGACTCCAAAGAGTCCTCCTCGCTCAAGGACCGAGTCCTTTCACTCAAATCGAAAGTAACGTCAACAAAGGCGGACGAGCCCTATGGCTTGAAGCGTGTGCCAACTCCCTATCCGCTCTTGGGCCAGAACTGAGAAGCATGTCTTCTCCCTTCTGTCTCTTCTCTCACCTTGCTCTTGCTTTGATCTGATTTTTGCTTCACTGGCCCGATACCAGCAGCTTTGAGCTGTCCTTGCTATTGTCTTTTTACGCAATGTTTGTGTCATTGTGTATACACGTAATGCATGCTTGTGCTTTGGAGTTCGAGGGATCGTCTTGTATTTGAACATTCTGTGGACTGCACTCTGTCGGTCAAATGACAACAGTCAATCTTTTCATCAATAAACTGGTTGATAAAGTCCTTCTCTAGTTTTTCCTCTTGTATACCTCTCTATGGGGATAAGTAATGGCGAAACTGACGACTAATACATACGTCAAGGCTCTGCCGCAGCAGGTCCGGCATGATACGACACACTATGATCAGCATTTGTAAAGTAACAGTAATTATTACTCACGATACAGCTTTTGATATATGGCTATATATTGGCACATATGAGAAATAAATACAGAAGCCTAGGTTGTATTGCGGCTGAATTGTCTGGATAGCAGTAATCTCATCCGCAGTAGTTTAAGCAAGGTCATCATATTGTGTACTGCACAGGAAAATCAAGATTGAACTTATATGACTCTATTCTGTTACGCCTTCAGTAACTCATTGCATTTCTATCTGGGATGACGACAGGCAACCCCGCCGAGCACTTGGGGATAATCAAGGTCTTGATGGAAAGCTATTGCAGACTGCCTTTATTTACCATCTTACTTGTGCTGTGATTCTTCTGTCTCCTTGCATTCAGCACTTCCTGATACATCCGAGAATAATGCCAGCAAGCTTGCTCAGAGTTTTGTTGCTTCTGGGAATCAAATCACGAAAGTACTAAGCAAACTGCCCACGTCCAACTCAAGAGTGTTCCAAAGAAATAGGAAGGTGCAAAACACCAGAGGCAATACTAGAAACCAAACAGATTCTTGTCCTCGTCATATCCCCACTTCTTCAGAACCGGCAAGACCGCTTTCTGAATCATGGTAGGCGGACCACACAGAAGCGCAACATTCTTCTCCCCCGGCTCAAAGGCGTACTTGTGGAGGATCTCCTCGTTCACATGCCCCTTTTGTCCCTTCCAGTCGTCGGCAGGGTGAGAAAGCACGTGAGTGATCTGGAACTGGTCCGGATGTTCCTGCGCGTACTTGTCGAGTTCCTCGCGCATCAAGATATCAATCTCGGACTTGTTGGCATCGATGGCCCTGATCTTAGGTCCGGTCCCCTGTTCTGTCCGCAGAATTCGTGCAATCAGCTGATAGCCCGGTGTGATACCAGATCCTCCTAGAACCAACGTGATCCGATCGAAATGACACGACTTATTGTCAACGAGGAGTTCGCCGTTCCCGCGGTATCGGATCTCGCCTGAGGGACCTTTCACTTCGATCTCCTCGCCTTCCCGTAGACAGTCGAGGATATTACTCATCGTGCCGCCTGGTTGTGCGCGACCAGGGAAGTACGTTTTCACTACGAGGTCGAATGTGCCGTCTTCTTCGGACTCCAGGATGGGCCGGGTAGGGGTGTATGGACGAACGACAAGCCGATCCTTGAAGTGGAAGCCGATCTGGAGATGCTGGCCTGTCTCCAAGCCGAGCTTCTTGTCTTTGGACGGGAGCTCAAAGGTGTAGACTTTTGTGTCCTCTGATATTGGCCGTTTGCGGAGGAATTTGACTGCGGTCCATCTGCGACATCGAGGTGAGCTTTGATAGTCGCTGGTTTGAAGGATAGGACCTACTTGTGACGCTTGAGTGCGACCTCATTTTCCTCTTCTGCTGACTTTGCCTTCTCCTTGGCTTTTTCTTGGGCTTCTTGCTTGATGTATTCTTGCGTTTTCTGGGTGACGGATCCCAGGAGGCACTCTGTCCGTTATGTTAGCACGTTATGATGGCGACGGAGAAGGATGTTGTACCCTCTAACTTCTGAACAGCAAAATCATCGTGGATACTTTCGAATTCCTCCGACGTGTCTGAATGAACACGGCCCGCGTGGGCCATGATGGGCGCTTTTCCTCCTGGATGCCAGCTCAGGACACTGGTGGCATCATATACTTTACCATTGATGATGATCCAGCAGTCATCATCTGTGCTGTGTTTTTCAATCTCCTCACGGGTAAACTGCTTCTCGGGAACGGCTGCTGATCGTCGGATATCTTCCTTCTGGATCTCGACCGATGGTTTCATCCACCCGTTCTCGCCAGTGCCTGGTTCAACGGGGTGACGGAACAGCAGGTACGGCTTGTTGTCTTTCGGATCCACTACGGTTTCTGATTTGACGACGTAGTGGCAGTTGTTCATCATGCTGCTTGTGTTCAGCGAGGCTATACCTCTGATCTGCTAATGGCTCGACACTCACCCTTCGAGATTCCACGTCGGATGTTGCGGTTGAGTGTTCTTGTTCACATCCCAGCATCGGACAGTGATCTGATCAG